>JAEIFJ010000779.1:0-247619 GCA_018903435.1 Leucophenga varia
AAGAGTTTTCGTGCCCATTCCTTTAAATTCCGATAACTTCTTCATAGATCTATTTTGTTTTGAATTATAATTTAAAGAAATTGTTCTTTAAATTAATTTTATTTCTTTATCGATGTTATAATATGTACTAAATGTTGTTGTAGAAAGATGTATAAAACTAATCAAAGCAAAAAAAAAAAAAATAAAAAAAAAAAAAAAACTCTGAATCTCCCCGGGAACTGCCGCCAGGCACTACTACGAGGTGGAGTGGAGCCTAAGGCCCACTGCTGCGTCTTTGGGCACTCTGTGCGCCTGAGTTCAGTTTTGTGGTGAAGAGAGCATAAGACCCACTACATTCTCAGGAGAAGGAGCTTCTTCTGGGCAGCTGAAGAAGACGTGTTCATCATCTTCCATTGTCTCGTCTAAACAAAAATCGCGCATGCTTAAAGCGATGTAAATATGCCTTGAAGCACCCATGACCACTGGGCAATTGAGCTTTGCATCAAGTCTGCGGCCTCTTTTATGAGCAGATCTATTGGAGCCATGCCTGCAACAATAAGTGCTGCATTCTCGGACACCGTTCTGAATGCAGAACTGATAGGTATGATTCTAAGCGTTGTTATGATCGTTGGATATTTTCCATACAGATGTCCCATACAAAATTTGATTTGTAGCAACACCAGCCAGAAGGTAACAGCGTTGCTGTTTTGGGCCCTTTATGTTCACCTTTAGGCGCGACAAAGAAGCTGCTGTCCTAGAGACTTTCTCACTTATGTACTCCAAGTGGGGTTTAAATGAAAATCTATTGTCCACGATCATGCCCAGGTATTTGATGGACGGCTTCGAGACGATAGTGTGCTCGCCTACCTGGAAAGCTGCTGTTTCAACTGATTTTCTGCTGGATACTAGAACTGCCTCTGTTTTTTTATTCATTTCTGAATCGACTCAATTGCTAAGTTTGCCCTTCTCTGTATCTGCTCCAGATGCTTTGCCACGACCACTACCGCAATGTCGTCAGCGAAACCAATTATGGATGTCTCCAGTGGTAGCTCTACTCTCAAAACACCGTCGTACACCCCCGGTAACGGTGTATCTTTTGGTACCACTAGCTGTATCGTTCAACAGAATCCGCTTGTCAAAGTAGCTTCTAACTATTTTTTCTGAGATCTGGTGAGATGCCAATATCATGAAGTGCATCTAAAGTTTTCGCCCAGTTGGCTGTATTAAACGCATTTTTAATATCCAGCGTTATTATTAGACAATATTTTTTAACTCCTTCAAAAGGTGGCTAACCTTGTTCCACTTATGGCATTTTGTGCGATTTTAGTGACTGCGGAAACGGCGTCCACTGTTGATCGAATTTTTCTAAACCCAAACTGATTTTCAGAGAGGTCGTTTTGCAAAGCCATCTCCTTTTCTTGTCGTGTGGCGATTACACTTTCCAAAATCCTCCTCGCAGAGTCTAGAATACATATTCTCCTATACGACGAAGGATCATGACGAGGGTTACCCGCCTTAGGCAACAGCACGATCTTTTGTTGCTTTCAGATATCTGGAAATACTCCCTCTAATAGGTACGTGCTCAGGTGCATACCTTATAGCTAATTTCAAAGCCTTATTTGGGATGCAATCTGGACCAGGAGCTTTAAAATCTTTTAAACTGCTCGCAGCTATGAGTATTTCATCAATTGTTACCACTTTTTGAGTGTAAGTGGTGATGTCCTGTGACACCAGACATCTCTGTGCAGGAAATAGAGCTTCTTTAATTCTTTTTAGTTCCACTGGACATGTAGGTGTTGGTGGTACTTTTTGCAGATTTTTAAACGCGATTTTGTACGCCTTTCCCCAGGGGTTTTTTTGTAGGTCATCTCATAGCTCCAAGAACTATTCTCGCTTGCTGTCACGAATTGAAACTTTTAGGTCTTTCTTCTTGAAGCGTCTTTTCTTTTTGAAGCGTTCCCGCATCAGAGCAGCATTTCCTATTCCTTTCGTCCTTGTCACGAATGCAATCTTGTCGCAGTTCAGCAATAGGGCGGGTCGTTAAAAATTTTTTTCGAATTTGTAGGTAAATTTTCAATTTTCATCGTCAATACGCAGACGGAAGGCATCGTCGTACAACAATCGGTTTGTGTCCACAAATTCTGGATATGTGTACCCAACTTTTGAGCTCTATTAGCGTCCCAAATTCGAAAAAATGCCCTACTGGGCACTAGGGCGGGACGCTAATAGTAATAGCGGGGACGATAATAATGCTTAAAAGCTGTGTTCACATATCCAGAATGAGGGTACACAAACCTATTGCTGTACGACGATGCCTTCCGTCTGCGCATTGACGATGAAAATTGACGATGAAAATTGACGATGAAAATTGACGATGAAAATTGACGATGAAAATTGACGATGAAAATTGACGATGAAAATGTGCAGACGGAAATCATCGTCGTACAGCAATAGGTTTGTGTACACAAAGTATGGATATGTGAACCCAGCTTTTGACATGCAGCCCTTGGACATGTGATCTTTGCTGCCACACTTAAAGCAAGCACCAATTAGGTTGTATAGTCGAGGCATCTATAACATCGTTTGGGCTGGATTTTTCTGTCTTCTTCGACAGATAACCCATCCTACTCGAACTTTCCCTGCCGCAATCAGCTTGGTAGCTCTTCAACTGGCAGCATTAACGTTGCAGTTTGAGTGCCCGCAGAGACTGTACTTCATCTTACTTAATTTTGAGGTCTGCGTATTGCTTGTTTAGGGCTTCACATAACTCCGTCTTCATCTATATCCCGAATTTCAACTGAAGTAAGCTCCGTTAAAGTTTTCACTTCTGTTCTGCCTCTGAGAACTTGCTCTACTGCTGCGTGCAATTTACTCGCGTCGGGTTCCGCCGCTTAAGTCATGCCGAGCAAGAGATCACCGCGAGCAGTCTTTCGAATACCACTAACCATGTTGCTCATCTCTTGCAGAGCAGGTTCGGTTTGGACAATCTTCAAGATCTCTCCGTAAGAGCAATTTTCTGAGCTTTTTACAACTACCGCGTCTGTTCTGGTACGTGGTCCACTCATTTGCCTTCTTTTTAGGATCTTTTCGCCGTTCTGCTACCTGCAGCGTTGGTGCTTCGGTTCGATGAGATACACTTTTCATTGTTTCGTGCGTCCTCGCCTTCTTAGTCACTGATGGTGGAGGTGATGGTGAGTCAATGCGAAAAGTAGCACTATTTCTTTTCAACTGATACGTTTCTTCTACCTGCACTGGTGATGTTTGGCTTTGCTTGCTATGGCTTATTCTTCCATCTTCATCTTTCATCATAGCAATAGACTCGTCGAACGAGATACTTATAGCTTTAACCAAATCCCGAAAGGTTGTTCGGAAGCCGCGTACTTAGCCTTCTCTCCATTGAGTGTGCTTGTATTTTTATCTACTAAAGTAGATAAGTCAGTCACTACAATAGCATTGCGGTCATTGAATAACGACGCCTGGAGGCCGCCTGTATTGGGGATCCGACTCCCCGCACCGTAATTTTTTTCCACCTATAACGTTCATTTTGGTTTTTATTCCCGCCACACATAGTGTGAAGGGTATTATCAGTTTGTCGGAAAGTTTGTATTGCATTAAAGGAGGCATCGGAGACCCCATAAAGTATATATATGATTGATCAGCTCGACGTGACGAATCGATTTTGCCATGTCCGTCTGTCTGTCCGTCTGGCTGTCTATCTGTCTGTCTGTTTATTTCAACACCATTTACTCGGAGACTACTTGAGATATTTAGATGAAATTTGAAACTTAAGCTTTTCTTGGCAGCGACCAGGTCAAGTTTGAATATGAAAGGGCCACGCCCGTTTTTAGGCATAGCCCCCATACAAACTTACCGTTTTTTCGATTTTTTGTATGTAAATAGTTATTATTTATGCATATATTCACTCCAAATTGGGTAAGAACACTTCTACTGTCATCCAATGTCAAACCAAATGGGCCACGTCCATTTTTAGATGTATCCCCATACAAACTTACCACCCATTTTCGAATTTTTGTATGAATACGAGGTGTGTTCAAACATTATCGGGAATTTTGAATTTTCGCAGGTTACGTATATTCGAATTTCGATTTTTTGTGGCGTTATGATGGTACTCATGACTCTCACTTATGCTGACAAGCTCGGCCATTTTGAATGTTCACTTAATTGTTGACAGCTGCTTTGCTTGCACGTGTTTTGGATCGTCTTCGATTTTTACCTACTCAAAAAAATGGATCAAAGAACCTGTTTTCTGAATGGAATAAATTGAATAAAAATGTTGAAGAAGGCTTATGGGGACCGAGCTCTACCAAAATCAACAACATTTGATTGGTATAAATTGTTGAAAGATGGTTGCGAACGTGTTGAAGACGAAGAGCTTCCTGATCAACCATCGACCTCAACGGACGATGATCACATCCAAAAAGTAAAAGAATTAGTGCTTGCACACCGTCGATTAACTATGAGAGAAATTGCTGATGAAATTAGCGTATCGAAAGGATCAATTAATACAATTTTGAAGGATGTTTTGGGCCTCAAACGTGTCAAGTCTCGGTTGGTACCAAAATTGATGATTTTTTTTTAAAAACTGTACTGATTTTTCGTGACTTTTTTGCCAAAAATCCAACCAATATCGTTCCGCAACCACCGTATTTGCTTGATTTGGCACAGTGTGACTTCTGGCTATTCCCAAAACTCAAGAGACCACTCCGGGGAACGCGTTTCGAGTCGATTGAGGAGATAAAAGCTAAATCGAAGAAGGCGCTGATGGCTATACCGGAAAGGGACTATTTGTCATGTTTCAAGGATTGGAAAAAACGTTGGCATAGGTGTATTTTATCGGGAGGGGATTACTTTAAAGGGGACAAAATAGATATTCATGAATAAATAAATAATATAAAAAAAACACAAAATATGCGATACTTTTTGAACACACCTCGTATGTTTAACATTGTGACCTAACTCTTGAAGTTCAGCTTTAATTTCTTCAATATCAGCTGAAGGATGCATATTTCGTAAAATGACTTTAAAGTTTCTATCTTCTTTAGCTTTATATACGTATAGTATTTGATTTCTTTCTGTTTCAACATATTTATCATAAGTGTAGCATGTACTTTATGATTATAAAAAAACAAAAAAATGAAAATAAAAAAAAAATAAAAAGTAAGAAACGCGGATTCTGGAGGTCCCAACTACCTTTATCCTTAACGCTGATTCGCCGGTGGCACACTTGGCCTAGACACAGCTACTAGTGCATCGGAGGACCCCTTTCTTTAAAGACTGAAGAAATCAAGGTCCCCACTAACGTTTTTTTTTTTTTGAGCTAATGTTTTTGAGTTTACGGCAAGCGGACAAAAAGGAGAGAAGCCACCACTACAGGACAACCTTTGTTAGATCCTTCCCAGTTTAGGTGGAAAAATCAGCAATCTTCTTGGCATGATGCAAAATAGGAGGCACATCAACCAGGCAACGAAGGATATTGCCAAAAAAATTCAAGAGCTACACAAGTCAGCAGTCTTCTGCAGCGAGCCACGAGCCCACTACCAGGACCTCCAAATAATATCCCTTCAAAAAGAGGCAGGTATAATAATGGCAGTGGAGCCCTACTCCACCTAAAAAGAGTAAAAAGTGCAGGTGCAAACACCAAAGCAGCAGCAAAAGGACGCAACTCAGCCTCCATCTATAGTTAGCGCACCCTAGGCTTTTCATAAAGCGTGTGACGATGGTAAGTTACCATCGCACAATAAACAGAAAATATTTGAAAATAAAATTCTACATTTCCGTCGATAGTTATTGCATTTTTGTTTCTAAAGGGTGGTTAAATTTCAAGGGCCGATGTTGATTTTGAATAAAACACGAATTATTTAGAAAATTATTAACATTTCTTTTTATTATGATATATTGGTATGGCTCAATTATGTATGGAACAAAATATCGGCCAAATGGCCGCCACGGCTTCGGCGGCACACGTCCATCCGATGGTCTAAATTTTCGATGACGCTGAGGCATAATTGAGGTTCAATGTCGTTAATGTGCCGAATTATCTCATCATTTAGCTCTTGAATTGTTGTTGGCTTATTGGCGTACACCTTTTCTTTCAAATAACCCTAAAGAAAGAAGTCCAACGGTGTCAAATCACATGATCTTGGCGGCCAGTTAACATCGCCGCGACGTGAGATTATTCGGCCATCAAATTTTTCGCGCAAAAGAGCCATTGTTTCGTTAGCTGTGTGGCAAGTGCTGTGTGGCAAGTTGAAACCACATATCGTCCACATCCATATCTTCCAATTCAGGCCACAAAAAGTTTGTTATCATCTCACGATAGCGAACACCATCCACAGTAATTGCCTTTAGTTCTTGAGTCAATTGAACCTTGTAAGCGTGTAAATGCAAGTCTTTATGCATAATATTCATCAACGACGAGCGTAAGAGGTTCAATTGTTGGGCACGACGAGGAGTTGAGGTGGACGGCTCTTCAGCCACACTATCGCGAACAGCAGCAATATTTTCTGCAGTACGAGCTGTACGAGCATGCACTGGTGTTTTCACATCTCCTACAGACCCGGTTTGCTCACATTTTTGCACGATTTTTCCGATTGTACGCACTTTTGGACGATTAAATTGACCGAAAAAATCACGAACGGCACGATATGCATTTTGATTTGAACGCCCATTTTCATAATAGGCCTGAATAACTTTAACGCGTTACTCGATTGTGTATCTTTCCATGGTTCAAATTGAGTTAGTGTGAAGTTGAGAAATGTCAAAAGAAAAGCAGGAAAAAACTTGACGTTTAGGTGTGGTTCACATTCAACATCGGCCCTTGAAATTTAACCACCCTTTATTTGGTAACAAAACATTGTTCAAACGTATTTAGGATTTGTATAGTTTTAAATTAATAATGTTATAAATAATAGAAATCAGTGACGTTAGAAACCACCCACGATATAGTTAGAAAAGGCGAGAAAGAAAGAGGAGCTATAACATTAACAAAAGTTATTTTTGTCATAGCTGTACCTTCCAAAGTAAAAAATTAGAGTTTTGCATATACACGCACATGTACAATTACAATCTCTCGGTGAGAGAAAGTTACTGCACGCTACACACTACAGTAATTCAAGCATGCGCGTTTTCGAATAAAACGCTATCATGCTGTTCTAAACGTACATTCAAGATCAACTCCGCTCCAAACTGTAGCGTACTCGTGCAGCTAACGAAAGCACACTCAAAGGGCTTCGCAAGTGGTGAAAACGGATCGGTAAAGACGATAAAAAAAAGTTTTAATTAAAAAGAAGTAATATACAAAACAAAGAAATATTTAATAGAAAAATAAAAGACAATTGTGAGTGCATTTTTTTATAAAGAAATCAAATAAAAGAAATGAAAGATAAAAAAAAATTTGTGTGCATCGCGTAACGATAATTTTAGAGTGCAGCTAAAATTACGGCGAAAAGAAAAAAAAATAATAATTAAATAACCAATTAGTATTAATATTAATTAGAAACGTACAAAGTAATTGAAACACGAGTCACACGTGATAGGGAGTGGGGTTTTTTAATTTGATAGATTGATAGATATTTTTTAAACTAAATCTATTTTCCTTTTTATTAAATAATAATTTGGTAATAAATAATTTTAAATTGTAAATCATTTTGTGAATATTAATAAAAAGTCTGACAAAGAGGAGTGTTAGTGACAAAGATTTTTCGCGGCGTTGCGACAATTGGATTTTGTTCCAAAGTAACAACGGCCTACACTACAGTCCAATCATAGGTTCCAGCTCAGATTCGACTGCAAGGTTAGCAACAAAGATTTTTTCGTGGCGTTGCGTCAATTGGATTTCGTTCCAAAGTAACAACGGCCTACACTTCAGTCCAATCACAAGTTCCGGCTTAGAGACACAGATTTTAGTGGGCGTTATGACAATTGGATTCTCTTCCAAAGTTATTGACGGTTCACTGCGGTTTAAGCACTGGGTTTTGTCTTGGTTTGACCGCATGCAAAGAGAAAATAGGATAGAAGAAGAAAAGAATCTTAGGAGACTAGAAGCACATTGATTTGGCACGTGGTAGTTCGGAGAGGTTCAAATTAAGTAAACATTAATACTAAAAATCATTATCAGTACTAGAAATCATTGTATTAAGCTGGGATAAAAATTATGAAATATTATAAATAAAGAAATAGAAATTTTAAAAAATAAAATAAAAATAAAGTCGTATTTTTTTTGATTTTCTTGGAAAAAATATTCTGAAAAACACAATCGCCAAAGGTCGCAGAAAATATATTTACAAATTTTCTGTGACAGAATGCTTAGGCATCCGTTGAGGATACCCCGGCCTGTGCAATCGTTTCAAGCGTATGAGTTCCCGAACGATCCTTCCCAAAATCAATAGAAAGAGTTTAGGAAAAAGTCAGAAAAAATGAAGCCAATTTCAAGAGACGACGAGCTAAATAAAAAGAGTAGCGATGAGCTATCTTGTGCTGATATACTCAAAAGCGACACCTCGCTTCAAGAGTTTGGTGACGGTGTCAAAGGCATACGAAAAACGGCGAATGGAGAGCTCCTCTTCAAAATGGGTAAGGCGGCAGACCTAGTAACGGAGCCTCCTCCAAATGGCAATATTAAATGTTCTTGGAGACAAAGTAAATGGTAAATCGGTCACAGAGATGGCTTCAGTGTCGATCAAAAATATCGGCGAGATCACCACTATTTAAGATGTAAATACCTCCGTGGCTGCCCTCCTCAAAAAGGCAAGGCTACTCGGATATCACTAAGGAGCTCTTAAGACTTTACGCAGGTTGCAACTGTCGTATTGTCAGATGACGCTGCACATAGGCTCCTAAACGCAAGGAAGGTTTAAATTGGATGGTCCGTCTGTCCAATAAGTCTGAAAGTCCAAGCAAAACGTTGTTACAAATGCCTCTACTTTGGCCACATCGCGCTAAGCTGTAAGAGTGACGCTAAACTCTCTGGCTACTGATTTAGATGTGGAAGGGAAGGTCACATGTCGCAGGACTGCAATAAGAAGCCGACATGAATACTTTCCACAAAAAGAGGCGTCAAGTCGTGTGTAAACCATTTTACTAGTAGTACCAGATGTCCGGTATACCGGTATACCGCAAACTTAAATTATAATAAGGGTGCTTCAACTAAACATGAATCACTAAATAGCTGCGCGAGACTTGCTAAAACAAAAAATACGCGAGTTAAAGACGGATATAGCTATTTTGAGCGAACCATACGGGACTGAGGATAGCTCATGCTGGGTGAACGATATAAATAAGATGTCAGGCAGGGTATTTTCAAGAGCCAAAATAGGCAAGCTTTGGATATTCAGCTGATATCTTGCCCCAAACCTCACGCTGCACGAATTTTCTGTACCATTAGATGATTTGGTAGAGGAGGTGAGAGGACGGCAACAAGTACTTATTGCTGGGGACTTCAACGCCTGGGCCATTGACTTGGCCCTACTTAACTCGGGGACGCAAGACACCTTCAGAAGAGCAGGAATGAGTTCTATAGTAGACGTTACTTTCTGCAGTAGTTCCCTATATCATGAAGTTACATGGAGTGTAAGCAACATTAACACGGCGAGGGATCACCGTACGATACTCTGCAACATTGGCGGTCGAATTGAAGCTGAAAGGCAGAGCAATCAGAGCAAGCTGTGCTACAAACCTGAAACCCTTAACTCTGTAGCGTTTACACAAGCTCTTTCTGATCTCTACGCAGTAGGCGGTGCAACAGAGAGGGTGGAAATGGGGGATGAAAAAAAAATAGATGATGCGTGCGAGACAAGTATGGGTCGCCGAGGCAGCTATAGGTACCATCACACGGCAGTGTTATGGTGGAACGACGCTACCGCTGACGCTCGTCGAAGATGCCTTTAAGCTAGAAGACAATACCAGAGAGCTCGAAGAGAAGTAAACTTAATCCATCTAAGATCTCGTTATGCGGAAACGCGCAAAGCATTGAAACTCGCCATTCGAGAAAGCAAACGGAAATGCTTTCTAGAGATGTGTGATGCAGCCGAGAATGATTCCTGGGGTAAGGCAATAGTCTTTGTGGAGCTCTACAAAAAGTGCCTGTCAGAAGGAATATTCCCAGACCGTTGGAAGACTCAAAATTTAGTCCTAATACCAGAACCGAATAAACCACCGGAAGGCTTCCTCATACATACCGATCTGTCTCCTTGGTACACCGGGTAAAAATTTTATAGAAGGTTATTTGTTCAAGCCTCGAAATGGCGATCAGAGAAGCAGGGAACTTGTCAACTAATCAGTTCGGCTTTAGGAAAGCAAGGTCCACAGTAGACGCTATAGCCACTGTCACGGATTTGGCATCCAAGGCTTTTGAAGGCTTCAAATGGAAACGGGGCACTGCATAATATTGACGCTAGACGTACAAATGCCTTCAATACAGCGAATTGGCGATGTATACTGGAAGCTCTGAAAAGGTTTGCAATACCCGCACACCTATTGGCAATCTTAAGGATCTACTTGCACAATAGGACGCTCAACTACATAACTGCTACAGGTATCGAAAGCATCAAGGTAACGGGTGGCATACCTCAAGGCTAATCTCTTGGCCCGTTCTATCGCGACTACAAGAGTCGTGCTCTACCTTGGCATGTAGATAGACACGAGATCTGCTGCAAGAAGCACCTCGATTACACCCAGAAAAAGGCTGCGGATGTCGGTTGAGCGCTCTCCCGCATCATGTTAAATACGATTTTTGCTAATGAACGTTATGACGTCTGCTATACTGTATGGGGGGTCAAATTTGGGGTCATGCTCTCCAAAGGAAGTCCTACATGCGAGGACTTCAGTCTATGTATGTAGGACTTCAGCTATCGTAATCGCAGAAAAGGTGCCTATCGACGAACTCGCCAGAGAAGCACTTGAAATCTTTGAATTCCGTCGAAACGCAGAGAACCCCACCGGCATACAAAGAAGGGCCATTCGAAAACTCCTCCTCCTCCTCCTCGAAAGGAAGATGGAATCATCGACTTATCCCTAACTTATCCGAGTGGCTGGGAAGAAGGCATGGCCTCGTAAATTTTTACCTGACTCAAATACTAATTGGACATGGTTGTTTTAGAAGATATTTGGCAAGTTTCCGCCATGAAGACGAAGATTTCTGCACTTAGAAATGGCTGCGAAGAAACAACCGAGCAGATTTTATTCTACTGTCCACAGTTTGACTCAGAGAGGCGACCGTTGGAAGCCCAAGCTGGATGTACTCTCAGCGTAACCAACCTTACCACTGGTATAGTGAGATGCGAGGCTACTTGGAATGCAGTAAACAGCTTCTCTGCTACTGTAATAAAGGAGCTAAGGAGGTTCGAACGAGAAAAGGCAAGAGCACTCGTGGCGAAAACAGATATACGGATGATAACCCCACCGAATAAATGCTTTGCGGCGGTCCCGCAGGGGGTTTGCAGTTTATCTGTACTACTGTACTTCTTTACTTCTAACTTCTTCTTTTTGAAAACTCAAATCTCTACATTCATCCCTCTCTTTTCTCTTTGTACTATTACTTAAGATTTTACACTTTTATACTCATATACTTATATTTGAATACATACATGCATACATGCTGTGTGATTTAATACTACTTATTAGAGAAACTCTAATTATTGAACTTGGATATTAATTGTTCAAGTATGAACATCGGTTTATTTGTTTAGAATTATTCAATTCGCGATAAGAATAAACAAGATAACCCACAGCGACTATATTTTCAAAAGACACACTGAAGTCATAAAATTTTAATATTGTGCTGAGTGACGCTCAGCAAACATGCTCAGCGATGACATTTGACTCCTGAATGCATTATAAATTATCTGCTTAAAATATATAAGCTGTTTGTATATTTACACTCATTCACATTCATTTAACACACACAATTTTTTTTTTTTTATGCTGTGTTCTTTATTTATTGGGGTTTGAAAAGGGGTGGGGGAGTGATGGAGGAGGATTTAAAAGTTTATGTGTGTGGCAAATCCAGGGGGTGTAACCTCTTCAGTCGCCGAGTCGTTGTACTGTTATCCAGCAGGTTTATGGCCAGAGGGTTGACATGGTTGTCCAGTCTATCCAGATATGCCTTAGTGAGCCAGCTCCTGGCTTATGAGAGGGACTTCTAGTTCCTGGTGGATTTCTGCATTGGTATGATATGGGTGCGCCCCAGAAATAATGCGCTGAACCTTGTTTTGGAAGACTTGAATTTTTTCCCTGTTGCTTATCTTTGCAGTGCCCCAGAGTGCTATGCCATACGTCCACATACGTTTAAGTATGGCTTTGTAAAGGAGGAGTTTTACCCTTAGTTTGATGGTGGACCTTCTATCTAGCAGCCACAGATGCTTGCGCAACCTCACGTTCAACTGGGAACGTTTTTGTGGGAGATGACTACTCCAGGCTAAGCGCCTATCCAATACCAGGCCTAAGTACTTTGCAGTGACGCTGCTGGGTATGGCAACGCCATCCAGACTGACGGCAGGGCAGTCTCCTCTTCTCAGGGCAAACGTAATGTGTGTGGATTTGTCTGGGTTGTCAACGATATTCCACCGTCTTAGCCATATGTTTAGGCGGTCCAGCTGAGTTTGGATTATGCTGGACGCCACGAGTGGGGACTTATCATTGGCTAAAAAGGCGGTGTCATAGGCATAAGTGGCAGTGAGCATTCTAGGGTCGCTGATGGTTGGCATATCTGTTGTATACATTGTGTACAGCGTCGGGCCCAGGACACTTCCCTGTGGGACTCCAGCTCTGACTTCTCTTATTGCTGAGCTCTCCTCGCCGCATTTAACGTAGAAAGATCTACCAGTTAGGTAAAATCTGAGCAGCAGATAGTGAGGGGCTGGTAGCGCTAGCTTCAAATGCTTGCCTGACATCTAGGAAGACGGCCGAGCAGTATTCCTTTTCCTCAAGAGCTTCCAGAATTTTGTGAACGATCCTATGGCACTGTTCCGGTGTGCCATGCAGCTCCCTGAAGCCAAACTGGTGATGTGGTATCAAACCGGCCTCTTCCAGTATTGGTCGAATTCTACGTAAAAGTAGTCTCTCAACCACTTAAGAGAGTACGGCCAATAAGCTAATCGGGCAATAGGAGGCGAGATTGGCTGCAGGTTTCCCAGGTTTTCGGATCAGTATCACCTCGGCGCATTTCCACTGGGTGGGAAAATGTCCTAGCTGGAAGCATTTGTTGGCGATTTTGACGAGAAGGGAAATCCCCTTTGGCGGTAGAGCTTTAATGGCTGGAACGTCGATACCGTCATATCCAGGCGATTTGGAAGACTTGAGCTGCTTTATTTTACCAAAGAGTTCGTCATGTTCTACCTCCGGGATGGGAAGAGACCTTTGGAATGGTATATCCAGGGAATGGATAGTGTCTTCCTCGTCCTCTGGAGAGCACCTTGTGAAGGGTGAGAAAAAGCAGTAGAGGTGTTCGGCGAATGCCTTTCTTTTTCAGTTCTGCACCAGGAACCGGATACATCCTTCACAGGTTCCGCTCTCCTTACAGGTCTCTTGATCCCCTTGGTGATTTGCCATAGATTGTGGTCAGGTTGGCAAGGTTCCACTTGAAGCAGGTACTGCTCAAGGAACTCTCTCCTCAGGTTCTGAGATCATTGGCAGTTAAGCTTTTGATTTTGTGCCTGGCTATGCCTTTAGATATGGCATAGTCGAGCACATCCGGAACCCTGTTGCTGTCAGTGGGCCAGTACGTCGGCTCGCCTGATGAATGACATTCAAGGTGTTTCTCCATGATGCAATTGAACAGCGCTTTGCCTTTGGGATTAAGCGTGGATCCCCACCAGATGTGCTTGGCATTAAAGTCGCAACCTTTTATAAACTTAGGGCCAAGGCTATCCAACATGTCCTGGATTTGTCTTTGCTCAATAATATGTCAAGGTGGACAGTGCGCAGCAGCGATGGTCAGATCTCCACACGGACCAGATACTCTAACCTTTGCACACTGTGCCCACTGTTGCTGAAATGCCGGTAGCTCAGTAAATTTGATACCGCTTTTTATGATGATGACCGCTCCTCCTCGGGCAGTGCCGTTTGGGTGGTTAACTGCTATCACTTCGTAACCAGATATTGAAAAGTAAGATCTTTGGGAGAAATGGGTTTCGAAAACTAGAAGAATGTCCACTTTGTTTGTTTTAAGGTAGTGGTCTACCTCTGACCTGATTTTACACAGGCCGTTCGCATTGCATAGGACTATATGGAGACTTATTTGCATTGTTTTGCAATCAGTGACGTTAGGAGGCTGGTCATTGATGCAAACTGGCCCATATGCTTCTCCAACATGGCCTCAAGTTTGTCCATTCTGGACATTGTTTGGCTGGAGATGGATGGGACATTCTCGTGCTGTGGCTGCTGCTGTCCACGCAAAATGCTGGCAAAGGACATGCCGGGCACGATTGTGGCTGATGCAGTGTCTCTTCTTGACTAGGTGATTACCCTTGGTTTTGGGGAGTGCAGTACCCTGGCCTTTTGGTAGACCTTGCAACCTATGTAGGACGCTGCATGGTTCCCATTACAGTGGGTACAGCAGGCAGGGGTGTCCTTTTCCTTCACACATTCCACTGAGTTATGGTCTCCTCCACACTTGACGCACTTAGGGGCAAGGCGGCAGTATCGCTGGGAGAGTCCGAAACCCTGGCAGCGGAAGCATTGAATAACCTCCCTGGTTTTGATTGGTGGCTCAACAGACACCACGCAGCGACCCAAACGCTTGATGTTAAAGGCATCCTTATTGTTACTGGCAGGTTCCAGGTTAATGAAAAAGATGGACATTGGCGTATTTGTATTGCGGCTAATGGCGTTTTTAATTTCGTTGCCACGAACTGTATGCCCTAGCGCAACCAATGCGTCTTTGATTTCATTGGTGTCAGTGGAGTGGTGGAGTCCTTTGACCACTATACGGTAAGCACGCTCGTCCCTGGGCTGGAACGTTTGGTAGCGGATTTCTTTGCCATTTAAATAATGCTTGAGTTTGGAGTAGCCGTCTTTGTCGTCTAGGGTGATCCGCACTCTTCCGTCTTTCCCTGAGTTATAGTCGTATTTTTGTAATTGCCGACTGCAATTTCCACATCGTTTAAAAAACCCATTAATGTCACCCACATTCGGGATAAAAATGGGGGAGGTTTGATGGTCCTTGGTGCGGCAGTAGCGGCCTCTTCTCTAGCAGTATGAGCAGTGGAAGCCGGAGGCATGTCGTCATCGTTGTCGTCGCAATCATCGGTGAGCATTTCAAACCGGTTAAAGTTGTCCGTTAACGACTTAGGGTGGACTTTGCGGTTGGGGGCTTTACGTCTGACCTCCACCGGTTCCGATCCAGTTGAGCTATCCGAGCCGTTATCCATGGCATTCGCCATAGCAGCTTTTTTGGTATTATTCTGTTTGACCACGGCCAATTTCTTGAACTTGGTAGGAGCCAGCTGCCACCCGACCTTGGCACTGGCTGATGTTGACGGCTCCATGCTGAGTGCTGCGCCCTTCATAGGCAACAACATCGTCAGCGGAACAACTTGTTTCCCTTGGGATTACTTGTTTTAGCACACGCGATTGAAAAATAGCGGTATTGTGGCACTTTATAAACAAAACTGGCTGCGAAGTTAACTGTCGTCCGCGAGCACGTCCGATATATATATATTTTTTTTTTTTTTTTTTTTTTTTTTTTTTTTTTTTTTTTTTTTCAGCAAAATTTTCCTTATTTTACGAATTAAGTATGTTATCATTGACAACACATACACATAATATGCTATTACACATACATATAATTTTAATATACAGTCCATTTTGTAATAGAAATAGTTTATCATGTTCAATTATAAATAAAAAATTTTTTAAGAAATACATTTGGTGCTTAATTGTGCAAGTCGCACATATTTGGTACATCGATTCGGATGAGTGTGCAAGTGGTTGCACATAATACTGTCACACGTGAGTCGTAAATGGGTTAATTAATTGTAGAGATAGATAAACTAAGTAAACAACATCAATAACATTGCAATAAAAAATGAGGAGTTAAGCTTTGTTCAGCAACGGTAACTGTAATACCCAAACAAATACAGTGAAGGCATATGGATGCTAGCGAAAGATTAGACAGATAACATAGGCAGGATACCTGGCAGAGAGTCAGTAGAGGCTGACAAATTAGTATAAAATGCCTATCATTTCGCCAGTCGGTTAGCATTCACGCCATTCATTAGTTAGCATTCACGGCGGATTATACTTGCCACGGACAATCTGGTAGCCCGTAGTAAACGTTCACGGCAGATCATACATATCATAGCCACGGACAGAAGCCCGTCTTTAAATTTCCGGGGGTTACATCCTAGGTAGAATAAGGCAGAACAGGGATACTACAACAGGTGTACCGAGAAAGGGTCACCTGCTAGTTCGTATAATAGTGGTAATGAGCCCCTAAGTGGTGGAGGAGAGTCGAAAGATATCGGAACCAAGGTGGGACATTTCGGTGAAGTAGGAGCATCAAGCGAAGGTCACCCCAGGAGTTCGGGCAGTTAAATTTAAGTAATTGTTTGCAGTGTAAACATAATAAATTGATTAAGTAAGATAGTTTAAGTAGATTTACGGTATGAAATAAAGTGTATATGAAGAAAATCGACTTATATACATATTAAGAGAGAACGAAATTGCGCCCAAAGGTCTCAAAAATCAATAAATTTCTGTTGCGACCAATCTTGGTGAACGGCGAGCTTACCCCAGCCAGATACGTCGTTACAATGGCACCCGAGCTGGGACCTAGGCCAGTTAAAAGTTTAATTTACACCTTAATCAACTCTCTTAAGCTGGGTTTTATAGACACTAATACCGAAGGTCAACACGGGATGGGTTTACAACCTTCGATTGGAAGAGTTGCAGGCATATGCGATAGAGTTCCAGTTAAGCCCGGAAGGCACGGTAATGGAACTGCGTAAACGGTTGGCAGAGTTAATTAAAGAACTGGCCTCCGACGATAAACGTAAACAAAGGTTAATAGATCTAAGTAGTCTACATAATAGACCAAAACACCGAATGCGAAGGCCGAGCTACTTGGTATATCCCCTGCTGGATCACAAGAGGACACCCTCTCCGAACCATTACAAATCCAGCAGAATATCCAAGGAGTAGTACCGGGACCAAAACCGTTGGATACCCAGGCAGAATGGTCTGAGCCGGATAACCAGGTATTCCCACCACGTAGATGTAAACAGTAGAGTCAATGGACAATCTGATCCTCTCGAATTCATCGAAAAGGTCGAAGAATTGGCAAAGGCAGGAGGGCTACCGCTGAACCGGATTCTTGCGTCCATGCCAGAATTATTCCGGCAAGACGTACTGCATCAGTACCATTGACCTCAAGAACGGAAACTGCCAAATTCCCATATATACAGCGTTTACAGTTCCGGGCAGAGATTTATATGAGTGGAAGGTAATGCCGTTTGGGCTAAATACGGCACCCGCAACCTTTCAATGCGCATTAGTCCAGGTTTTCGGCTTTTAGACGGAGAAGTGCTAGTTCTTTAAACTACAGCTGAAGTATCTAGGACATTAAGTAAGCGAAAGAGGCATACACACCGATCCAGAGAAAATCTCCGCGGCAAGACAGTTGAAACCTCCTTCCACAATCAAAGAGACCAGAAATTTCCTGGGTTTAGCGTCCTGGTACCGCCGATTTATTCCTGGGTTTACGGAATTAGCCAAGCCTATATATGCATTGGTGAAGAAGGGGAAAAGGTTTGCATGGGGTGAAGAACAGAAACTGGCGTTTGAAGAATTCAAGAGGAGGCTGATCGAGGCTCCAGTGCTGGCATGCACGGATTCCTCAAAAATATTTGTACTACAGACAGACGAAAGTGATTATGGAATTAGTGCGGCTCTTACATAGGACGAGGGCGAGTCGGAACGAGTAAAAGCGTATGCCAGTCGGAAGCTATGGAAAGAGGAGCTTACTCTTACTCTGCAACAGAGAAGGAGTGTTTAGTCGTATTGTGGGGGTCGGAAAGATGCGTGTATAACTCAACGGATACCATTTCGTCGTAATCACTGACCATCTTGCATTAAAGTGACTAAACTCGATCGAGAGTTCATCAGGAAGGATAGCACGATGGGCCTTAGAGCTACAGTCATACTCCTTGGAGGAGTTAAACGTAGTGGCGGATGCTTTATCCCGACAGCCAGAAAGTACCGTGTGTCAAGCAATTTCTAATGAAAGCTACGGGTGTGCTTGGTGGCGTCGGAAGATGGATGACGTAGCGAAACACCCCGAAGACCATCTCGATTATAACATCCAGAATGATCAGCTTTACCGACCCATCGCTGTTTTTGGTAAAGATGAAGACAATGTGCTGTGGAAACTGTGCGTACCTTAGGACCAGAGAGTCCGTTTTTTCAAGAATGTCATAACAACCCCAAGGCGGAGCATTGTGGGGTAAGGAAAACCTTTTTTCGAATGGCGCGACGACTATTGGCCCGGGATGTTTAGGGATATTGCTAGACAACTACGAGCGCGTGAATCTTGCCAAAAATATAAGAATATACAGTTTAAACAGGTTGGGATGATGCTGACGCAGATAGCACATGTGCCTTAGAAGACAATCTGCATGTTGTTCTTTGGCAGGTTCTCGAAGTGGGTAGAACTGGTTCCAAAGACGCTCATCTCCGATAATGAATTGCAATACACCAGCCGAAAGTTTAAGCAATTCTTGCAGGGGTTGGGAGTGCACCACCCATTCACCGCACCGTACACGCCGCAGGAAAACCATACTGAAAGAGGCAATCGCACGTTTAACACAATGCTGCCTCAATTTGCGGAGAAGGACCATGCATCGTGGGATGAATTACTGCCAGAGACGTCGTTGGCAATTAATAGTAGCATCTCCGAAACCACTGGGCATAGTGCGGCCTACCTGATAACGGGGCGAGAACCAAGACTACCCTCGTCCCTTTATGACGAAGTCACGCCGGGATCAGGTTTCCGGGAGGAGTCGGGACCCGAAAAAAGAAAGGCTAAAACAGACTTTAGAGTTAGTGCGGTTAAGTCTCGAGCGTGCCGCAGCAACTCAGGCTAAACGCTACAACCTAAGAAAACGAGATTGGAGGCCGCAGGTTGGCGACCTAGTCTTAGTTAAGGATCACACGGTAATCTAAAGCGGTGGACAAGTTCACAGCGAAACTTGCTTCTCGATTTGTGGGGCCATTCCGCGTAGCTGCTTTTGAGTCGCCAGTTATAGTCAGGAGACAAGAAGACTCGTAGGGCTTATGTAGGGAAAATCAAACCATTCCATAAGTTAGGGACTCCTTCTTAAACGACGCCCACTACTGAACCGTCGTCTCCAAACCAAGACTAGCCACGCAGTAGTTAAAATTCTTATAAACTCAGTACAGCAATAACCAATATTAAGCTTTGTTTTCTTAAACAACCTCTTAGCAAAATAGAACACGAACAGCAAAACTTTACGGCGAGCCTACTACGATTCTGGGAGAGGTCAACCCAGCCGGTCAACGCCGCCCGAAAGTCTAAAGTAGTGAGCCCGATGTCGGGCCCCTCCAGTGCAGTTATTAAACCGCGAACAGGTCGAACAGGGGTGAGCACAGTCAGCTCCACGGTCGATGACGTGTGCCCGAGACGTCCGACCAGAGCGGAACAAGTGGTTGCCCCGTCTAAGTTACGTATGACCGCTAATCGGCCAAAAAGCACCACCACGTTACCAGTCTGCAGGTCGACAACAGTGACCAAACGCCCCGCAGAAGTAACTGGAGGAAGAATGGGGTCGGCAGTAGTCTTGGCGGATAGGCAACCCGGCCAACAGCCTTGGAAGCCAAAATCGCGAGTCCCGCAATAGCGTTCTGACCAACTGTCCAGGCACCGACAATCGGCTCAGCAGGTGGTTAGAGCCTTAGTCGTCGACAAGGTAACCAAGAGAGGGCGGGAGCGTCGCCATGAGTCTCCGCCCTCCTCCGCAAGCAGACTGCAGAGCACCAAAAGAGGGCGAGGGAAATGATAGTGTGACCAACCGAAAGTCGCGTAGACAGCAAACGTCCTCGTATAGACCACAACAAATTGGACGAGCGACACGAATTGGCGAAGCTGGGACCACCAGTGGCATCAGCAGGCGTACCCACGGCTCTGAAGAAGTTTGCTCAGCATCCACCTCTCACTCCTCCAATAGTAATACTACTGCACATTAAGATAGAGAACTAGGACAGACGTACGAGATTCGCATAGGACGTTCTACAAAGGGGAAGGCCTTTGCGTCTACTTGAATCGTGAGGGAAGAGCACGTCCTCGTGAGTAAGAGGAAGAGTAATGGCGCGGAGCGTCAAACGCGTTAAATTGTGCTTAAATAAAACTAATTTGTTAGTTTAACAATTATGTGTTTTAATACTTATTATAGGAGGAACTTTAATTATTGAATTAGAATATTAATAATGTCACACGAGAGTCGAAAATGGGTTGATTAATTGTAGAGATAGATAAAGAAAGTTGACAACAACAGGAACATTGCAATAAAAAGTGAGGAGTTCAGTGCAGGCATACGGATGCTAACGAAAGAATAGACAGATAACAGAATAGCCACGCATAAAGCGACAAAAACCTGTATAATAGATAACAAGAAAGCGCTGCTGCCTGTGATAAGCAGACAATAAAAACATAGGCAGGATACCTGGCAGAGAGTCGGTAGAGGCTGACAAATTAGTATAAAATGCCTATCATTTCGCCAGTCGGGACAGTGGGTCTTGAGTGGTAGCCCGTAGTTAGCATTCACGGCGGATTATACTTGCCACGGACAATCTGGTAGCCCGTAGTTAGCGTTCACGGCGGATCATTCTTGCCACGGACAATCTGGTAGCCCGTAGTAAGCGTTCATGGCGGATCATACATTGTCACCGACAATCTGGTAGCCCGTAGTTAGCGTTCACGGCGGATTATACAACAACCGGACAACCCAGTAACCCGTACCTAGTGTTCACGGCGGATTATACAACAACCGGACAACCCAGTAACCCGTACCTAGTGTTCACGGCGGATCATACATTGCTACGGACAACCTAGTAACCCATAGCTAGTGTTCACGGCAGATCATACATTGCCACGGACAACCGTAGTTAGTGTTCACGGCGGATCCTACGTAGCCACGGACAGAAGCCCGTCTTTAAGTTTCCGGGGGTTACGTCCTACGTAGAATAAGGCAGAACAGGGATACTACGACAGGTGTACCGAGGAAGGGTCACCTGCTACTTGTACGTACATACATGCATACATACATACATGCATACAAACATACATGCATACATTCTTACTTACCTACATACATACATGCGTATATACGTTCATACATGCATACATACATGTATGCATTCATGCATACGTCTATACAATGCAATGCTATGCTATTGTAGTGGCCGACTTATCTACTTTAGTAGATAAAAATACAAGCACATCCAATGGAGAGAAGGCTACGATCGCGGCTTCGTAACAACACTTCCGAAAAAGCACGTTACTTGCATATTGTCCAAAAAACGAAGCAGAGATTGCCAGATCAATGAAAGCTGTTGCACCAACTATGGATGTCGAGTCTCTACAAGACTCAATGATTGGCCTAGTCAAATTAATAGAAGATCTGGTCCTGATGATGGGTGGTGGTAGGCGCTCAATCCGCCAACCTATGAGGGCTTTGATCAAAGCTATAAGCATCTCGTTCGACGAGTCTATGGCTATGATGAAAGATGAAGATGGAAGAATAAGCCATAGCAAGCAAAGCCAAACATCACCAGTGCAGGTAGAAGAAACGTATCAGTTGAAAAGAAATAGTGCTACTTTTCGCATTGACTCACCATCACCTCCATTATCAGGGACTAAGAATCCAAGGTCAGACGCAACAAAGAAAAGTGTATCCTATCGAACCGAAGCCTCAACGCTACAGGTAGTAGATCGGGGGAAGAGATTCTCAAAAGAAGACAAATGAAAATGAAGGCCTGAAAACAAGCTCAAAAAAAGCAACACGTATCAGAACGGACGTGGTAGTTGTAAAAAGCTCAGAAAATTGCTCTTACGGAGAGATCTTGAAGATTGTCAAAACCGAACCTGCTCTGCAAGAGATGAGCAACATGGTTAGTGGCATTCGAAAGACTGCTCGCGGTGATCTCTTGCTCGGCATGACTAAAGCTGCAGAACCCGACGCGAGTAAATTGCACGCAGCAGTAGAGCAAGTTCTCAGAGGCAGAACAGAAGTGAAAACTTTAACGGAGCTTACTTCAGATGAAATTCGGGATTTAGATGAAGACGGAGCTATGTGAAGCCCTAAACAAGCAATACGAAGACCTTAAAATTAAGTAAGATGAAGTACAGTCTCTGCGGGCACTCAAACTGCAACGTTAATGCTGCCAGTTGAAGAGCTACCAAGCTGATTGCGGCAAGGAAAGTTCGAGTAGGATGGGTTATCTGTCGAATAAGACAGAAAATCCAGCCCAAACGATGTTATAGATGCCTCGATTATGGTCACATATCGAAGAATTGCACCAGCGTATACAACCTAATTGGTGCTTGCTTTAAGTGTGGCAGCAAAGATCACATGTCCAAAGGCTGCAGCATGACTCTTCAAAATGCATGCTATGCACACGAAATGCAGCACAAAGCACCGACCACTGCACAGGATTCAGTAGATGCCCGCCTTTCCAGGAGGCACTACGAAAACTAACGATAACATGAGGATTCTTCAGTTAAATCGTAATCACTGTGAAGCGACTCAAGATCTACTGTCGCAAACAATCGAGGAAAAACGCATTGACGTGGCTGTACTCAGTGAACCCTACAAGGTCAAAGAGAATCACTTTTGCTTCCAGGACCTAGTAGGAAAGGCAGAAATCAGGTTCTGCGGTCACCATAAAAGACGAGGGTTATCAATTGAACCAATTTCGTCAACAACAGACTTCTTTGTGCAAAAATTGGTGGTATCTACATATACAGTTGGTACGTACCACCAAGCACTTCACTTGAGGAGTTTGAAGGCATTTTTTTCGACTTTTCTATAGAAGCAAGAGGAAAGAGTCCTGTTGTCATAGCTGGCGATTTTAATGCCTGGTCTTTAGAATGGGGCTGCAAACGAACAATCCCCAAGGGAGCAACACTATTAGAAGCGTCTTTGGAGGTCGCTCTCCTAAATACCGGCACACAGCACGCAATTATTTGTGACATCTCATCATCACCCCATGGGCAAATAAGGACAACAAATAAGTTAGGTTGGAAAACAAATACTCTGAACATGGCAGCTTTTCGCGAAGTGGTGCAAATGCCAGAGTTTACTGGGTCGCTCAACAGCATCACCAAGCGTACAATATCGAATATACACCAATGCGATGCTTCAATGCAGCGAAAGTTGGTGGTTGGAAATCGCAGCCCAGAAAACTGGTGGAACGAAAATATTGCTCAATGGCGAAAAGTTTGCATTCGATGCAGGAGAATGGTGACAAGGTCGAAAGAAAAGGAAATGCTGCTCTTATGCGGGAACGCTTCGTGACAGCAAGCGACAATTATTATTGGAACTATGCGATGACCTTCAACATAAGCCCTGGGGAACGGCGTACAAAATCGCGTTTAAAAATCTGCAAAAGTACCACGGACACCTACGTGTCCAGTGGATCCTAAAAGAATTATAGAAGCTCTATTCCCTCAACAGAGACTTCTGGTGTCACAGGACATTAACACTTATACTCACGAAGTGGTACCAACGGATGAAATATTCATAGCTGCGAGCCGTTTAAAAGATTCAAAAGCTCAACGGCCTTTCTGAAAACCAGCTCGGGTTTAGAAAAATGCGATCAACAGTGGACGCCGTTTCCGCAGTCACTAAAATCGCACAAAATGCCATAAGTGGAACAAGGTTAGCCACCTTTTGAAGGTGATAAAAAATATTGTCTAATAATAACGCTGGATATTAAAAATGCGTTTAATACAGCCAACTGGGCGAAAACTTTAGATGCACTTCATGATATTGCGATCTACAGTCGACGCAGTTTCCGCAGTCACTAAAAATATTATCTAATAATAACGTTGGATATTAAAAATGCGTAGGTAGAAGCTATTTTGACAAGCGGATTCTGTTGTACGATACAGCTAGCGGTACCAAAAGATAGTCCGTTACTGGGGGAGTACCACAGGGTTCAGTACTAGGACCTCTTCTCTGGAACGTGATGTACGACGGTGTATTGAGAGTAGAGCTTTCAGTGGAGACATCCAAATTTGGTTTCGCTGACGACATTGCGGTAGTGGTCGTGGCAAAGCATCTGGAGCAGATACAGAGAATGGCAAACTTAGCAATTGAGTCGATCCAAACATGGCTAATCTCGTTCGGACTCAAGCAGGCAGAACAAAAGACGTAGGCAGTTCTAGTGTCAAGCAGCCGACCATCAAATGATTGGGCATGATCTTGGACAATTGGCTCTCATTTAAGCCCCACTTGGAGTATATAAGCGAAAAAGTCTCTAATGGCCAACATAAAGAGCCCAAAACAGCAACGCAGTTACCTTCTGGCAGGTGTTGCTACAAATCAAATTTTGTATGGGGCATCTGTATGGGCTGATGCCATCCAGCGCAGATCATATATCAGAGGCGTATCTTCGATTTATAGAATCTGTGCACTACGCGTATGTTCTGCATTCAGAACGGTGTCCGAGGATGCAGCACTTATTGTTGCTGGCATGGCTCCAAGATCTGCTCATAAAACAGGCCGCAGACTTGATGCAACGCTCAATTGCTCAGTGGTCATTCGTGCTTCAAGGCATATTTACATCGCTTTAAGCATGCGCGATTTTTTTGTTTAGACGAGACAATGGAAGATGATGAACACGTCTTCTTCAGCTGCCCACGGTTCTTTGACGTCTGAGAATCATTGGGCGAACAATTGGAAGCATTTCCTTCTCCTGAGAACTTAGTGGGCCTTATGCTCTCTTCATCACAAAACTGGACTGCAAAATTCATCATTACAGAACTCAGGCGCGTAGAGTGCTAAAGACGCAGCAGCTGGCTTTAGGCCCCACTCCTTCTCGCGAAGTAGTGCATGTATGCATGAACGCGTACATGAATGGAACAATGGAACAATGGAAGATGATGAACACGTCTTCTTCAGCTGCCCACGGTTCTTTGACGTCTAAGAATCATTGGGCGAACAATTGGAAGGATTTCCTTCTCCTGAGAACTTAGTGGGTCTTATGCTCTCTTCATCACAAAACTGGACTGCAAAATTCATCATTACAGAACTCAGGCGCGTAGAGTGCTAAAGACGCAGCAGCTGGCTTTAGGCCCCACTCCTTCTCCCGACGTAGTGCATGTATGCATGTAAGCGTACATGCATACACGCATACATACATAGTTACAGATATTCGCACATGCATACATGCAAACATACATGCATACAGACATGCATACATACATACATGCCTACATGAATACAATTTACATACATGAATACATTCATACTCATCAACAGTGTGACTTCTGCTCACAGAATTGATAGAGAATTTTTCAAATAATTTAATTATTTTTTTTGCTGTAATAAAAGAAAAATGTTTAAAATTTTGTTCGTAAAAAATTGTATAAATTTTTTTCCAAAAATTTAAAAATTTATTTTTTTTTGACTTCGCGGTCGTAAACACCCTCAAATTTTTAATATTTTGTATTTCATGCAAAAATCCTGCCATGGTAACTTTTTCAGATTTTTAAAATATGTGGAAGGCATTTTAAAAGAATTTTGAAATTTTTTTACTCAAAATACAGCTAAATGTTTTGCATCTACCGCGGATATGGCTGCATTTTTATTTTATCGTATCAATTCAAAGTAAGTAGTGCAATTAAGCATATTGAAAATAAATAAGTTTTATTTATTAATATACCTTCTAATTATAGTATAACATTTTTTGCTAATCAATTAGTATTTAGTAAGTGAGTGACTATAAAACTTGTACAATATTTTTGTTTTTTTTTTAACTTTTAGTTATTCCTTTAAATTATTGTATTACGAATATTAGAAACTTTGGTTATTATTACATTTAAAGGACAAGATAATCTAGCCATGCCCGTCTGTCTGTTTCTCTGTCTGAATGAATTTCCGCGTTTCATACGCTTAGTTTTAAAGATATTGAAAACGTAAGCTATAGCCCCATATCAAGATAACGCTATTTTCGATTTTTTTTTGTATGAAAATGTCTATTGTTTATGAATATATTCACTCCAATTTGGGTAAAAATACTTTTAATGTCATCCAAAGTCCAAACCCAGGTACCACGCCCATTTTTAGCTGAATATACTGTACAGATATGTTTTGTCGCTCAATAAAGTATCATAATTTGTAAAATATTCGTTATTCTGTCACTTAAAATAAAATTTGGTTACCTAAACAAAATATACTGAAAAGTATGATTTTAATCATGAGAAACAATTTTTTTAAACATGACCTATGACATGACATGTGACGTAGTCATCAAAGAAAAATTTTACCGCTGGGTAACTGACCCATAACTATCAATACTGCAACCAGTTTAGTTCTACCAACATTACAACTAGTTATACGACTATTTAAAATCGGGCTAGTTAACAAAATTCCTGCATGGTCTCTTTGCGATTGTCTACAAGGGTAGACAAGTTACTCTCGTTTTCTCTTTTATCTAGAAAATTGTTGTAATTGTAACAAATTTTTGGTTCATAATCACCCTGTAACGAACAAGCGAGTTTGACATATAACGTATGATTTTACTGAAGTTTTGGCGTTGATAACTAAGCTGATATTTAATTAGTTTTTGTGTCTTCCTGTGTTTGCTTAAAAACTGTTTGGGACAATTTTAATATTGACATAGAATTTAAACTATTTATAAAAAAAAAAAAAAAAAGAATTGCAAATGGACTTCATTGATGATTTTATCAAAGAGTATAAGAGTAATCCATGCTTGTGGAAGGCGGACTGTACTGATTTTAAAAACCGAACAAAACGACAAGAGGCGTACATTAAGTTAATTGATGTGGCGACAAAGCACGGTGAACACTACAATGTTGAGCGAACCAAACAGAAAATAAACAATTTACGTTGTGCATTTCGACATCAATTGAAAAAATACAATGAAGTAAAGAAAAAAGGTGAGCAGTATGAGCCGTACTGCCCTAAGCGGAGGTATTTCGAATCGTTAATGTTTCTCAAGGATGAGGAAATCGCTGATAAAAGAGCAAAGCGTGAACCAAAGTGTGAAAGCCAAGACAAATACAACGAAAACACAGATATATGTATGCGGAGCGAAACTTGTGACGATTTTTCTCATCCTGACGGACTCGAAAAAAATTCTGTGAAGGCGGAAAGATCTCGGTTAATTCGACTG
Organism: Leucophenga varia; assembly: GCA_018903435.1. Classification (NCBI taxonomy): domain Eukaryota; kingdom Metazoa; phylum Arthropoda; class Insecta; order Diptera; family Drosophilidae; genus Leucophenga; species Leucophenga varia. The sequence goes on from JAEIFJ010000779.1 coordinate 27,370, forward strand.
AATTTTGTACACACATATTCGATGAAGCTGCAAATAAAGCCGAATCCAACCAAACTAACATCCCCAAACGTACTAATATATCTATCAAAGAAGTCGAGGTTCTTGTACCCGCTAATAACATTGAAGGAAAAGATAAAAATTCTATCAATATATTGAATAGTAGTTTGGAAAGAGAACAAATTGGATCATTTGAGTTTGAAAAGGATATTATTAATCCAAAGACGGTCAAAAGGATTTGTCGCAAACGTTCGTTATCAATATCATCACAAGTTTCCAACGAAGCAGATCAAATAAACAAACCAGTTAAAGCCGATATTTCTTCAATAGATTTCGAAAAATTATTATCTTTGGCATTTAAGAACGTCAGTAACAACATCGACGACCATTTTACAAACTTTGGAAAAATTATAGCTCATAAGCTGCGACATATGGAGTCTACACAAGCTATATACGCCGAAAAAATTATAGCAGACGTTTTATATCAAGGGCAAATGAAAATGTTATCAACGTTAAGTATACAGCAATTACAAAATATTGATAGTTCATCACATGTTTACGCTGAGAATCATAATAAATAATAATTAAATTTGAAAAGTAGATTTAATTATTTTATCTTAACAATTGTCTGCTTTACTAGTGTCAAATTCAAACCTCACTTAAGTTGATTCAATGAATGAATATATTTTGATGAATATCATCCTTCCGCCATACAGTCTAATTAAAAAGCAAGAGCTTTATAATAAGCAGATTAGCTTCAATGATTTTTTATTGCTACAGTTCATGATTAAAGTGTCGAAATATATAAAGACTGACTTTTTGCCGATTGTGGAAATATAATGTTTTGAAATATGCACATATGTCCGCATATTTACCGTTCCTTCTAACTAAAATTTTCTTTGGCAAGAGAAAGACCTAGAAGTAAAACATTATTTTATATGTATTTATAAATAAAGAAGCGACTGCACTCCTAATAGCAACACATTGTGCCTTTCATACCTCATATTTTGGCTATCTTAATTTTTTTTTAAAACAACTTCACGTAACACACCTATGTTACCACTTTAATTAGTATATTTTTAAGCTTAAACCTTTCAAAAATTTTAAAGTACAATAGAAAAGGAAACCCATTAAGTTCGGTGGAATTGTAGCTAAAATACACGATTCTTTATGTTTATGTATGTGGCGTAGGTAAAATTCCTAAAAGGGGTGGATGGAGCTATACTCCGATATAACCCAAATTTAAGTTAATATTGGTGTTAAAAAAAAAGATATATTGGGTTGTTCAATAAATAATGTCTTATATGTACTTAGAATTATCCGATTTAAGTCAAATATGCACCGTTTTGTTCGCAAACATGTTGCCATTTAGAAGGCAACTTCATTATGCCGCCCTTATAAAACGCCCCTCCCTATTTGCAAAAGACTCAGAATTAACGCAATAAAATCTTTTGGATTGCATAAACGCTGCTAAAACGGAACGAAATCGACTCATTTTTAAAGCGGATGGTGACTGGAGATCAAAGGTGGATCATTTACGATAACGTCCAGCAAAAAAGGTCGTGGTTGAAGCTTGGCAAGCCGACCCAAACTATCGCCAAGCCCGGATTGACGGCCAGGAAGGTTTTGTTATGTGTGTTGTGGGATTGGAAGGGAATCATCCACTATGAGCTACTCAACTATGGCTAGACGCTTAATTCGATCATCTACTGCGAGAAACTCGACCGTTTGAAGCACGCGATTGATCAGAAGCGGTCAGAATAGGCCAACAGGAAGGGTGTAGTGTTTCACCAGGACAACGCTCGTCCTCACACATCTTTGATGACCCGCAAGAAGCTACGGGAGCTCGGATGGGACCGTATATTCCGGACCTGGCACCAAGTGATTACCATCTATTCCGGGCCATGCAAAACGCTCTTGGTAGTACTTCGTTGACCTCAAAAGAGGTTTGCAAAAACTGGTTGTCTGAGTTTTTGCAAATAGGGAGGGGGTTTTATAAGGGGGCATAATTAAGTTGCCTTCTAAATGGCAAAAGTTTGCGAACAAAACGGTGCATATTTGACTTAAATCGGATAATTCTAAGTAACTTAAATAAAGCATCAAAATTCGATCACAGATATAACATTACTTATTGAACAACCCTTATATTGAAATTTAAGCTAAAAAAATTTTAAAAAAATGTTCTTAAAAAATCCCAAAATGGAAAATGAGTTTGTATGGGGGCTATATGTTTTCTTGTTTTATTCGTAGTTTGACGGTTGAAAAGTTTCCACTTAGTTTGGGAAGAATACGTTCATAAGTAATAACTAATTTTATACAATCACTCGAAAATCAGCGACAATTTTGTATGTGGGCATTGAGGCATGGCATCTTGGTTTTGAATTTTGGGAATGAATCGCGTAGAAATAAACAGTTGGACGGTTAAACCGACAAAAATAAACAAAACGGACATGGCTATATTTACTCGTCTCGAGTAGCTGACAAAGAATATGTATACTTTGTTTTATAAAAAAATAGTTTTTAAAACTATCTAATGCTTGCCTCGACTTATAAAACTCATATAATCTTACTTTAGGCATCCAGACAGGTAAATATTCATTTTTACATACATACAGGGTCCGCCATCTAACATTTTTTTTAACTAGTGGTTATTTCGAGTGTGGCAACACTGATGTCACATCTGATTGTACAGAAAGTTAGTTTTATCCTTCCGCTGAACGAAAATGGTTGTGTATACGATTGAGGAACGCGCTTGGCCGAAGACCCGGAATTTTACCAAAAAATCATCTTTTCCGACGAAGCTCATTTCCATCTTGGCGGCTACGTCAATAAGCAAAATTGTCGTATTTGGGGGACGGAAAACCCGCACGTGATCGAAGAGAAGCCAATGCATCCTCAGAGAGTTACTGTTTGGTGCGGATTTTGGGCCTGCGGCATCATTGGCCCATTTTTCTTCGAAAATGCGGCAGGAGCCGCCGTTACGGTCAATGGCGAACGCTACCGCGCCATGTTAACGGATTGGTTCTTCCCGGAAATCGAAGACGAGGACTTGGACAACATTTGGTTCCAGCAAGACGGCGCACCGTGCCATACAGCCAACGTTACGATCGATCTTGTGTTTTGTTTTTATTGCATTAAAAAAAAAAAAAGTTACGTGGCGGACCCTGTACATACATACATACATATAAAGACAACTCTTATCCATGTAACGTCGATCATTCAACAACGCTTTTTTAACTTTTTAGATTTTTCCTATTTCAGAATCGTAATTTTTTTCAAATTAAAAATATGACGTACCACGCTCATTTTTATATATAGCCCTCATGCAAAATAATTTCCAATTTTCAATTTTTTGTATGAGAATAGGTATTCTTTTTGAATGTATTAAAATCACAAAAAATATCCTATTTACACACCATGTATCTATATTTAGCTTAAATTTTGATACCAATATTGTATATAAATTTGAGTTGTATCAACCTATTTATTCCCACCCATCCCATCTTGAAGTTCTATCTAAACCATTAATGATCACATATGTACTATTTATAGAATCGTGTGACGGGTTTTTAAACGATCATAGGCCCATGCCTATGATCGTCCCCTGATGGATAAGAACCCAATTTTAAAATTTATAAAGATATTTTGCAATGGTGACCAATGGTTAACAATTGATAATTTTCATAGCCATGAAAGGGTCGAGTGGAGCCTACAACACTTAGATTCCAGTCAGTTACTTTTTTTATGGTTATTTTTTGAACTTTCCCATCTTTAAAATAAATCTGGCGAGATAGGTTTTGTCTGTTGTGTGTAAAGTTTTTTTTTTTTTTTTTTGTCGTGAGAATGTCCTGTCCGTTTGTCGGTCGTGCTCTTAGTTAAAATTTTGAAAATCCATTAAAGGACAAGGCCGATTGTTTTCCTTGGCAGCACGTAAGGCTTCGCACCAGCGGGTGTAATCTATTGCTACTCGGTACCGATCTTGCGGATGTCTTCTAAGGTCTGGTCTCCCCAATGCAGAGGCGAACGTCCTCTCTACCGCGCCCCTCCGATTTGATTCACCTCTTTTTATAAACTTTTCTTGCTGGAGCCTCTGTATCCATCCGAAACAGGTGACCAGCTCAGGGTAGCCTTTTGTATTGGATGTTCCTGACTATGTCGTTGTCAGTATATTGTTCGTACAACTCATCGTTCGTGCATATACGGATGTCATTTTCCACTCTAGCTGGATTATAGATTCTCCGAAGTATCTTCCTCTCAAACAAGCCCAATGGCGATTTATCCGATCTGTCATAATTTTTGTTTCTCTGGACAGAACTCTACTTTGCATTTGCTCACCAAAATAGCTATGGTTAGCAAGAGCGATTCTCCTTTCAATTTCCTGACTGGTGAGGTTGTCGCTGTTTACATCTGTGCACAGGTAGTCGATGTTACCTTTAGCTTCAAACAGAAGTTCTCTGTCCTCAAAGACCGTCTACGCCGTGTTCTTCGATCACCGTTTGTCCCATTGAACGGGATCTATGTCTTAAAAAGCCCCGGTGACTGCACGATCATTTTTGCCGATTAAGTCTATGTCGTCGGCATATGCGAGCAGCATAGTTCCTTTGTAGAATATATTTCCATTCAGGTCAACGTTTGCACATTGTTTCAGTATGTTTTCCATCAGGAGATTGCAAAAAGTCGCACGACAACGCATCGCCCAGTCTGAAGCCTCTCTTGGTGTCAATACATTTAAAACTTTCCGAGAAAAACGCATTGCAACAGAGAGACAGACGGACATGGCTAAATGTCCTATATGGGGTCTCCGATGCCTCCTTCAATGAGTTGCAAACTTTCCGACAAACTGATAATACCATTCATAATATGTGTGGCGGATATAAAAAAATTTTTCTTTTTGCAAGACAATGTGCCGGCGCAAAAGAGCATCGCAGACCTTCTGGAAGTTTACTAATTTTTAGACGGAATCAAGGAGTTGGAAAATCGCTGGAATAAGTGTATAGAGCTAAAAGGGGGTAAAAATTGTTTTCATTCCCAATGAGGCTATTTTCCACCCCACCGAGTATGAACTAAATAATTTGTTGTATGTTTGTATGGCGGATAAACCTAAATGGGGGCAAGGCAATGATTTTAACATAGAAAGTGCAAAGGATCTAGAAAAGCTTAAGTTAAAATTTTAGCCCAACATCTGAGCGAATAAGTCTAGCATCAAAAAACAGACAGACAGGCGGACATGGCTAAATTAATTCGACTCGTCGAGGTGATCAAGAATATATATACTTTATAGAGTCTACGATGCTTCTTTCAATGCGTTACAAACTTAGGTATACTAAGTATATAATCGTAGAACATTTTCATTTTCTTCACTAGCTGGTGATAACTCGTTTTATTTTATTAAATCATCCGAATTATCTTATTTCCATTAGTGGGTAATACTATATGTTAGCGGAAAATTTGAATTTATGGTGTCCTTTTCTTTTGACGTCAAAGATAACGCTACCTTCGTTAATCACCTTGCACTCCTGTCTCCTCTTTCTTGTTTGTATGAGTTAAGTTAGATATAGATAGATTATGCCATAGATCGCCTAAAATTGTATAAATTAATTTTGTTCGTAATTTTGGTCTTTAGTCTTTAGTTCCACGCATTTCAGTGCGTACGAACTGCTTTTGCCGTCCATTATCGACCTCAAACCAAAACTGGTTCGAGGTGACCAAAATTTTGTTACAATAACTTAGACTCAAACCAATCCTGGTTCTAGGCGACCAAAACTTTATTACAATAACTGATTGATTGACTGGGTATTTGCATTAACATCATCTCGAAAGGAATATAAGGCTAAATTATTGAATTATTTAGTGAGAGAAGCGCTTATTTTCGATAACTTTTCTAGATAATACAAAAGTCTGATGCTACCCCTTTTTATATCCGCAACACATAGTGTGCAGGGTATTATCAGTTTGTCGGAAAGTTTGTAACACATTAAAGAAGGCATCGGAGACCCCATAAAGTATATATTATTGATCAACTCGACGAAACGAATCGATTTAGCCATGTCCCTCTGTCTGTCTGTTGCAATGCGTTTTTTCGGAAATTTTTAAAGATTTTGACCTGAAATTTGAAACATAAGTTTTTTGTGCTCCTAGTTTTGTATGTCAGAATCAAGGTGCCACGCCCATTTTTAGATATAGCCATACAAACTTAAATTGTTTTTCGATTTTTTGTATGAAAATAGTTATTATATATGAATGTTATTATTACAAATTGGGTAAAAACAATTCTGATGGCATCCGAAATCAAAAGAAAGGTGCCACGCCCATTTTTAGATATAGCCCCCATACAAACTTACTGTTTATTTCGATTTTTTGTATGAAAATAGTTTTTATTAATTAATGTTTTTTCTACAAATTGAGTAAAAACAATTTTAATGGCATCCAATATCAAAAGAAAGGTAACACGGCCATTTTTTGGTTTAGGCCCCAGACAAACTTACCTTTTTTTCGATTTTTTGTAGGATTCAAACCTAGCTCCCATTTATCAGATTTTGTATGAAAATAGTTCTTATTTATGGATATACTCATTCCAATCTCGGTAAAATCACTACTTTTGTTATCCATGTTATCCACTATAACATATAGACCCCATTCAAACTCACCTTCCATTTTTTTTTATTTTATCAAGAAAGTGATTAAAGTTTCGTGTGGCGGGTATTTGAGCTTGTTTTTGCTTGTTTTACATTAGTTTGCGTAAATTGTCGTCAAAATTCAGTATTGTGTTTTGCGATATTCGTCGACTCTGAGTGCCACATCTGAATCATACTTTTGTTAATTTTGCTGTGTTTAAAATTGCGAGACTACTAAAATGCAAATATAAATTATGAACCCCTGTAAATGTAGAGAGTGAAGATTTAAGATTATCCTTATAGACTTTCCTCTCCCTAAATCTTGTTCTACTATATCTCAACATATAGAGGGGTTAACTTATTAATGAGTCTCTTATTTGTTTTTACCAATACTCTATCTCCTGATTGAAATGTTTTTTGTTGTGTTTGTGTGTTAACGCAACGATTATGTTCGCGGAATACATAGACCTTCGCGAAGACAATCGTTGATAGAGTGTATCGATTTGTTATATTCAATTGATGCCCATTGGTAGAACTATGCAATGTAGAGGCGCTGACTATTTTAATATTCAAACTTTCCAGAATACCTTTCACGCTATACGATTTAAGCGACCTCTCGTTGTCGCAGAACATTGTCTTAGGGTCAAGAAGAAGATTGAGTAACTGTAGTAGTTAAGTTTTTACGTCAACAATTGTTTGCGATCTCTGAAAACTTTGAGAACTTATCAACGCAGGTTAGAAAAAATTTTTAATCGGTGGAATAAATATCTATGCGTATAATTTCTTCAGAGTAAGTGGGCACTGGTGTTTGTGAAATAACATGTTTCACTGGATGACGGTCATATTTCGCCTGAGAGTCGATTTTGCAATTCGATACATACTTCGCAACCGCTTGTGCATTGCGATGTGCTCTGTTGTGTTCTACAGCCAGTGCTGCCAAAAAATTTTCGAAGAAAAAAAGCTATTTCTAACTTGAAGACAAGGAAAGAAAATCTAAAAAATTTTTCACAAAAAAGCCAGAAATAAAGCTAAAATATTGTCCTATAAATTTTTTATTACAGTAATGCTTAATTCATGATACCGGACAGAAATTTTAGCATTTTTATTAATTCATCTAGCATTAATCGCCCAGCAGATCCACCTTCAAAATATTTACTGCATAAACGGTCCAAATGATCAATTTGTGCCATTGCTGTTTGTTCAGCAATAAAAAGACGGAGCGCTGGTTCCTGCTCCATAGTTTAGACAGGTAAAGTGGCAAAGTCTATTTTGATTTGTTGTCTGTATCCACTTATTGCACTTATGTGCTTGTTTGTTTTTGTATGCGTGCGCAAATCACTTACATATATTGGTTGTGATAGTAACTTTGCTGTAGCTGCAGTAAAGTTTATTTTCGTCCGGATCAAGTTTGCGAATCCAAGCCTTAAATTCTTCGCTTTTCAGCCAAGCATCTCGACACTTTTGTTTATATTCTTTGCCTTTGCGTAAAAATTATTCCACTGACGCGCACTTTTTGCATAGAGATGATAGTTTGCTTAATCTAGGTGTGACATTGGGCAAAAATCGATAAAAAATAATGATGCGCTTGTTACATTTTTAAATTTTAATGCAAACAGCGCCAACTTAAAAAAAAAGCTTAAAAAAGCCAAAAAGTTTGTAAAAACGCCAGAATTCCCGCTTCCCGCTGTTTACAAACTTTTCTCGATTTCGTTATTTCAATTTTCTTTAATTGTGCAGCTTAAACTCGGCCATTTTCATCTCTAAGATTTATTGCTAATAAAGAAATAAGCCCTCTTAAATTTTTTGGCTGCGTTTCTGAAATCGAAAAAATGATTATATGGACTCGAAGAACATCATCTATTGCTCGTTGCAAAATGTTCGGCGAGTTTTTTTAGCCGAAAGACAAACGACAATTTCATATTTGCCGTTTTTCACAGAGAATGCATTTTTTTGTCTATAGCTTTCAGCGGGTTTTATCTGGTGAAAGCCAGAAAGTTTACCAGTAATGTCTGTTTTTTCGTTTAATTTTCAAAATTCAATGGCCAATGTATGCTTCGGGCTCATCCATACCCTTATTATTAACTACCCAAATGGGGCTATTAAAAGGTGATCTCTATTCTCTAATTATACTAACATGTCACGTACCTCTTGGTTTACAAAATCTGTGATGCCTTGCGAGTATTGATAAAAACGAGAGTAAACAGGGTCTTGATTTTCGGTAGTGATAGTTGCTATTACTCCAGTATTGTAAGCTACAACCTCATTTGGATCTGCAAACGTTGCTTTGTTCATTTTACTAGAAATATTTTTTCACTATTTGGTATAACACAAGTGTCCAATAAAATATAATTGACGCCATTGCAAGCGTATAAAATAAATGTTTTTTTTTTGCCTCTGTCGTGTTTAATTAATAATTGACAAAGGCCAATTACAGCGCTAACCCTTTTTAATAAATCTAAGCCTAATAACCTACTAAATGCATTTGCCAAACATGCTTTATCTACATTTTTGTTAAATTTTACCTTGTAAGTTATTTTTTAGTTTAATGTAATTTTTTAAAGTTTCCGTGTCAACTAAGAGTCTAACTTTCTGCCTTGCCAATGCCCTTGGGATCTAGGGGAGGAGGGACTTCGATCTAAAAACGTAAGCTCAATTTTTTCTAAGCACGCGTCAAAAAATTCATCGCACTGTTTCTCAGATAAAGCTGCCGTGCTTTCGGGAACCGACTTACCGCCCTCTACATGATTGATTCTCTGAAATTTTTTAAAGTTCGAAGTATTCCAGATTCTGCTTGCCGTTTGAAATTTTGTGTTTGGTTTTGCCCTAATTGGGAACTTGGGTTGTGGGCGCTCTCTGTTTGTTGAATACGGTAGTCACTATAAAAATTTTGATTCAAATTTACCCCTTGTTGTGTTAATATTTTATTTGGATTATAGCGGAATTTTGAGGATCCTGGGTCCGCATTCATTGGTTCTATTTTCCTCCGTGTTTGGCGTTAAAATCCACAGTTACTTCGCTGCTGTTACCTTGTGACATGATTAACTTGTTTGTCATTATTACTTTTTTTTTCTGGTCACATTTACATTTAACTCGTCGTGAAATTGTGCTATGGTTAAGTCACCTTATCGTAATATTTAGGACTTAATTAAGTATATTGGCGTTTTGTCAGAGTACGTTGAGCCTAGGTGTTCTATGATTGCCTCAAAGATCAACACAGAATTAAATGATGAAAAAGTAGCATCCGCCGAGCCAACTAACTTGTTTCCAATTATGAGTACGGCTTGATAACATTTACCATTACCTACTGAATTTTTATAAAGTTTGTTTGCAGCATGAGCAGCTGTTTACCATGACATATATCGAGCCTGGTTTCCACTGAATTCGGACAGTGAGTTAACTGCATTTAGCGTTTGATTCCCTTCCTAATTGAAAATCTTTATTTCTTCATATATTTTTTTTATCTTTACAGAGGGTTCACTAAAAGCTTGAAGCTGCACTGCTAATTCATTAATCCCTTCTAATCTTTTGCTTTTCAAAAATAGTTCTTTGCGCTGATAAGGCTTCATTAACGGCAGCTTTTGTGCACGATGTAACATGGCCTGCGTTCATGGTTGCTACAACGGGGGTCTTATATGATTAGGCGTTCAAACAAATTGATAATGTCGTTATTCTTGAAAATGTTTATTTTGTCACACTAACACCAGGCCTGATTTTCGAGACGCTTGTGTCTTTAAATTGAATTTTTTTATTTATTATTGTTATTATTATTATTTTCTTTGAAAATTTGTGCTTCACTTACCTATAAGGAATTTTTGCTTAAATCTAACTTTAGAAATCTAAACTAAGTTCTCAGTCGTAATTAAATTCTGGTTGGTGTGGGTGAGCTGTTTCCGCCTTCTTCAAATATGTTTGAACTTCTTGAAACAGCGTAAAACGTGTTACAAAAATTAAGTTAGATTAACCTTTGAATTTTTAAATACTTGCTTTCTGTTAGTTTGCCCCACGTTGGGCGCCAATACATTTTATTCGTAGTTTTGGTTATAATTAATTATTATTAAATAATTTTATTTTATTCTTTAGTTTCACTCATTTCAGTGTGTACGAACTGCTTGGCCGTCCATAATCGAATGCCTCCTCGTGTCGACCGCAGCTTCAACCAAAAAACATGATTTTTTAGTTCGTAATCAACTGGATCGAACAATTAGAATAAGAGCCATAGACTCAAGCCAATCCTGGTTCGAGGTGACAATAATATTATCCAAACAGTGTGTGTCGGTATTTATTTTTTGCTATTATTTAGTTTATATGTCCACCAGGAGCTTAGATTAAATTTCGCGATGAATTTGGTGAAATTTGTATGGAAGCTTAATGCTTTATTAGCCCGACTCTTATCATATCTTTTAGTATTTACTTAGGTGGACATTGAAGTTGATTTTTCCAAATTTTAATTGGGCGGTAGGTTTGTATGGGGGCTATACCTTAAAATGAGCATGGTACCTTAGATTTAACATTGGATGCAATAGAAGTGTTTTTACCCAATTTAGAGCAAATATATTCATACATAATACGTATTTTTATACAAAAGTTCGAAAATGGTCGGTAGATTTGTATGTAATGTGCGTGGCACCTTCATTTTGACATACAAACTGCCTAGAACCAAAAAAAAGCTTAAGTTTAAAATTTAATGTCAATATCTTAAAATCATTCTTAGTAAAACGCATCGCAACAGACGGACATGGCTAAATCGATTCGTCTCATCGAGCTGATCAATATACATACTTTATGACGTCTCCAATGCCTCCTTTAATGCGTTACAAACTTCGGACACTATGTGTAACGTGTGTAATGTAGTATAAAAAATCGTGAAACGCCATTTTTAGATTTCTAGTTAACAAAGGAGACTCTATTTGTTTTATTAAAATTAGATTTGACAAAAGATATCTTGGAAAACCAAAAATAGTTTCAAAATTAATGTTACAGCTTATGTTATCCATTGATTTCAGACTTTGAATAAACTTGGATTTTAATATATTAAGACGTTCTTTTGTGCCCGTGTGGTGAGCGGGCGGTCAAGAATACTACCACAGCAGGCTCAGCTTGATGTAAGAGTCGTCTAAAGAGCGAATCCTCGATGTGAGGTTGGTCGGTTGAGTGGTTTACAACGACGTAAAATCATAGAACCCGTGAGATACACACAGAACAAAGTGTACCAAATGCAATGAGGACTAGTATAAACGAAAATACTCCATTTGGCTGCCACAGATGTGATAATCCACCCGTGGATAATTCCGCGGCAGGGGCAAGGATTCTGGAGGCCCCAACTACCGTTAGAGCATATAAAAAAGACGATCCCCGAAAACGATACAAGGATCACGACATACGTATGTGCACCTGGAACGTCCGAACCCTTAACAGGGATGGTGCAATAGAAGAACTTACTACCACTCTTAACAACTTCAGAGCAGACATCACTGCTATCCAGGAAATGCGATGGACTGGCCATGGTTGCATAAACTTAGCAACCTGTGACATCTACTACAGTGGTCATGAGAGGCAACACATATTCGGATGTGGCTTCGTGGTTGGTAGTAAACTACGTAGACTTGTCTCCAGGTTTACAGCTGTAGATGAACGTCTCGCCTCGATACGCATCAGAGCTTAATGTTTCAACATTAGCCTTATATGTGTACACGCCCCGACAAATGTAAAAGATGAGATGGAGAAAAGACGACTTCTATGAGCGATTAGAAGGCCTCTATGATCGCTGCCCCAAGCATGACATCAAAATTGTCATCGGTGATTTCAACGCACAAATTTGGAGAGAAGAAATCTTTCGCCCTACCATCGGTAAATTTAGCCTACATAACACCACCAACAGTAATGGAGAAAGGCTAACCGACTTTGCTGCGGGCAGAAACATGATCATAAGTAGTACCAGATTCCCACATCTCGAGATCCACAAGGCAACATGGCGCAGTGGCGACCTAAGTATCCGCACCCAAATAGATCACGTGGTGATAGATGCCAGGCACTCTTCTAGCGTGCTTAATGTACGAGCTTACAGAGGTCTTAACATCAACTCAGACCACTACCTTGTCCTAGCCAAGGTACGTACTAGACACAGCGCACGCCAAGCGAGCTACCACACAACGGAAGCTAGATGTTGGTAGGTTAAAGTCACAGCAGACTGCCGCTGCCTTCTCAACAAGAGGCTCACATCTACTCCGAGAGAATCCCCCGGCCTCCGACTGTATAAACGACGAGTGGAAGCGTATCTCAAACTCATTAGCCAGGGCAGCCAAAGAGGTTATTGGCTTTACTAATCCTCGAAGGCAGACGTGGTACGATGATGAATGTCGCATCGCTACTGCAGAGAAGAATATAGCACGAATTCTGCAGGCGGGAGCAACACGAGCTGTTGTTCAGCGATATAGGGAGAGAGGAAAAACGCCTAATCAGACGGAAGGAAAGAGAACTAGAAAGGCGATTAGTGGAGGAGATTGAGATGATGGGTAGCAAAAACGAGGCCCGTGGTATTTATCAAAAAATCAAACGTATGACCGATGGTCATAAGCAAGGAGCTTCGTTCTGCAAGGATGAACAACGAAACATGGTAACAGATGTCCAGGAATCACTAAGGCTATGGAGGTCCCACTTCTCTACCCTACTTGGTGGCGATGACGGGAACAATACCGCTGGTGGAGATGATGAAAATCTGGGTCCTCCGGCCGATGATGGGATTTCTGTGGAGCCACCAGACTATGACGAGGTCGAAGAAGTCATACAAAGACTTAAGAATTACAAAGCGGCAGGCGTAGACGAATTACCCGCAGACTTATTTAAGACCGGCGGCGACGAGTTGATTGGATGTATGCATCAACTCTTGTGCAAAATATGGTCTGGTGAACATATGCCTGATGACTGGAGCCTAAGTGTTCTGTGCCCAGTCTTTAAGAAAGGAGACCCTGCAGTCTGCGCAAACTATCGCGGAAAAAGTCTCCTCTATCGCATACAAAATACTATCTGGCGTAATATGCAATAGACTGAAACCGTACGTAGGACGTATAGTTGGACAGTAGCAGTGCGGCTTAAGACCAAAGAAGTCAACCAGCGACTCCATATTTACGCTGCGACAGATCCTGGAAAAAACTAAAGAGAAGCAAGTCGACACACATCACCTATTCGTCGATTTCAAAGCCGCTTTCGACACGCCAATCAGATCAAAGTTTTTCGAAGCATTGACTGATCTTAAAATCCCGTCAAAAATTGTTCGCCTCTGTATGATGACGCTGGAAAACACCCAAAGCGTTGTTAGGGTCGGTAAAGATCTCTCCGACCCCTTTGACACCAAGAGAGGCTTCAGACAGGGTGATGCGCTGTCGTGCGAGTTTTTCAACCTCCTATTGGAGTACATCCTGATGCAGTGCCCAATCGTCGACCGGACGGGCAATATTTTCTATAAAGAAACTATGCTGCTCGCATATGCCGACGACATAGATATTATCGGCAAAAATGCTCGAGCGATCACCTGAGCGTTCTCAGACATCGAAAAAGAATATCGTCCTATTAGAGTGACGGTCAACGAGAACAAGACGAAGTACTTGGTATCCACTCGCAGGCCATCTGCACGTCGCAGACGGTCTTTGATTACAGGGAACTTCAGCTTTGAGGCTGTAGAAAACTTAATCTATTTGGGCTCAGATGTAAACAACATCAACATCATCAGTCAGGAGATTAAACGAAGAATCACTCTTGCGAACCGTTGCTATTTTGGTCTCGGTAAGCAGATGCGAAGTAAAGTGCTGTCCAGAAAAACAAAGATTTAACTCTCAAGACGCTGATAATGCCGGTCCTGATGTATGGCTCAAAAGCATGGGTCATGACAGAATCGGATAAGTCGGCGTTGGGCGTATTTGAGAGGAAGATACTTCGGATAATCTTTTGGTCCAGTTAGAGTGGAAAATGACATCCGTATGCGCACGAACGATGAGCTGTACGAGCTATATGCTGACATCGACATAGTCAGGAACATCCAATACAAAAGGCTGTCCTGGGCTGGTCACCTGTGTCGGATGAACACAGAAGCTCCAGCAAGAAAAGTTAATGAGCAAAACGTGAATCAAATCGTAGGGGCGCGGCAGAGAGGACGTCCGCCGCTGCGTTGGGAGGACCAGGTCCTAGATGACATCCGCAGGATCGGAATCCCAAGATGGTATGATGAGGCACTGGATTACAACCGCTGGTGCCGAATCTTATGTGATGCCAAGGACGACAAAAGATGTTTTTATGAATTAGTATAAACAATATCTGTCACGTAATATATAAAATAAATTTACTTATAAGCTTCTTGTACAAACTAGTGACTAAGAAGTGTCACAACCAACACTTGTTGGGCGTCGGAGAACGATATAAATTATTTTGAGTACACACTTTATTTATGAAATTTACATACTTGTATACAATTTATATTTCTAATGACTATCTGTGTACATATATGCGTTTCTAGGTAGCATTTAACATTATTATATTACAATTACAATAAACGATAATTTTAACATTATTACAATTATGTGTGTGGACTGTTTAATAATTACAATATAAAGGGTGATTTTTTAAGAGCTTGAGAACTTTTAAAAAAAAAAAAAAACGCATAAAATTTGCAAAATCTCATCGGTTCTTTATTTGAAACGTTAGATTGGTCCATGACATTTACTTTTTGAAGATAATTTCATTTAAATGTTGACCGCGGCTGCGTCTTAGGTGGTCCATTCGGAAAGTCCAATTTTGGGCAACTTTTTCGAGCATTTCGGCCGGAATAGCCCGAATTTCTTCGGAAATGTTGTCTTCCAAAGCTGGAATAGTTGCTGGCTTATTTCTGTAGACTTTAGACTTGACGTAGCCCCACAAAAAATAGTCTAAAGGCGTCAAATCGCATGATCTTGGTGGCCAACTTACCGGTCCATTTCTTGAGATGAATTTTTCTCCGAAGTTTTCCCTCAAAATGGCCATAGAATCGCGAGCTGTGTGGCATGTAGCGCCATCTTGTTGAAACCACATGTCAACCAAGTTCAGTTCTTCCATTTTTGGCAACAAAAAGTTTGTTAGCATCGAACGATAGCGATCGCCATTCACCGTAACGTTGCGTCCAACAGCATCTTTGAAAAAATACGGTCCAATGATTCCACCAGCGTACAAACCACACCAAACAGTGCATTTTTCGGGATGCATGGGCAGTTCTTGAACGGCTTTTGGTTGCTCTTCACTCCAAATGCGGCAATTTTGCTTATTTACGTAGCCATCCAACCAGAAATGAGTCTCATCGCTGAACAAAATTTGTCGATAAAAAAGCGGATTTTCACATTTCGAACCGAACACTGATTTTGGTAATAAAATTCAATGATTTGCAAGCGTTGCTCGTTAGTAAGTCTATTCATGATGAAATGTCAAAGTATACTGAGCATCTTTCTCTTTGACACCTTGTCTGAATCCCGCGTGATCTGTCAAATACTAATGCATGAAAATCCTAACCTCAAAAAAATCACCCGTTATATTCTAAAACCATAAATAGATTCATTATCTATTTTAAGTACATAAACATATTTACGATCCGTATAAAGGTTAAAGTGACATCGCTAAACACATTAGTTTATGTGTTCTTAGCGTCGCTTAGAACGATAATAAAACTTCTTGTCGTAGCACTATTGCATATTAAATACGATAAGCACATGTTCATATTTGAATAGTCAATGATAATCGAACAATATCGTATGCCAATCAATATCAGATTTTGTAAAAATCAACGAAGGGGGTCTTTAGTAAGCTTACAAAACCATTTGTAGATGTGTACCCAATTTATACTTGTATATATTCTTGGTATCGTCAATATATATCAATGACATTACTAGCTAAAAAAAAAGGACAGATCAAAGAATCGACCGAGGATTAAGATCAAAATTCACCTTTATTTTATGAACATATGACATTAATCTGACAATGAATATTGACCATCACATTTCGATGTACGAGAAGACCATAGTACTTTGATAATCCACAAATATTTGTTTTGCTCTACCTAATGCAATGGTATCTAAAATGATCAGACTTTTTAAGAATATTTTTTTGCTCTCAATCTGCATTTTCAAGATTCTAATTTTTTACTATACAGAGTTATTATAAAAGTATTTAAAATAAGTACAATAAATTTAGGCTCCCTCAATAATATTTTTCAACGTTTTTTCGCGTTTACAAATATAATTTAATAGGTCTACCCAAACTGCATTTATTAAAATTGTTTATGTCATTCATCCATGATGAAAATTTCATTTTGGATTATACAAAAGTAGTAAGTTTGACAGTTGGAATATTTCATGATATTCCTAAAACTCAAAAATAAGCAGTAGGTTTGTATGGAGGCTACACATAAAAATTAGTGCGGCACCTTTGTTTTGACTTAGGATCAGAAAACCTAAGTTACGTTTTTTCTCTCATATATAAAGAAAGTAAACCAGAAATTATTACTATTGATTAAGAATTTAATATGCTTATCAAAGCTTGTGGTATTGTTATATAAAACAAACTCTCTTCTCGATCGAATCTGGTGTGCCTAGAAGCATTTCAAATTAATTGCTCTAAAAAATGTAATGTAGTGTTTTAAATATAAACTAGTGTAATCGAAATAAATCGAAACTGTCTTCTATTATTTTCAGATTACACAAAACTAACTGAGAATATAAATATCTTCGAGTAAATCCGTGGTCGTCCAACTCTCACTATAAAAATAAACAATATCAAAAGAGATGAATGTACATCGGTTTCTCAGTTTATATATAAATTTCACCCCTCGAAATCGTTTTATTCGAAATACTTTTAATAGTTGCATTGATACGCAGGGCATATAATGATCGCTATTTTGAATGTAAATTTGTTGTTTTTTTTTATACACAGCACATACATTTTTTTGAAAAGGTTTCATTTTATTCTTTTTCATGAAATTTTTTTGGTTAAAAGCCCTTATTGAATAAAGAAGCAGATTTTCATCAATAGTGTGTGCAACATTTTGAAACTAAACTGTCGGTTATGGAGCTATTAATAAAGTTTTCGAGAGCTCAGTATCATTTTTAACAAAATTTTAAAAAAATCTCAGTAAAAACCGAAGCTGCAATACCCACCAAAAAATGATTTGTCTAACCTTTCTTGAATAAATATGTGTGTTCGGTTTTATAGGGGCTATAATGATTCTACTTCGATCACTTGTTCTACTGGGATTATACTCAAAAACTTGCGCTAAATTTGTGGGGGGGAGAGAGGTTGGTGATAATTAATATCACATAAACCTGGGGTCCTTTTCTAAACTACAGTAGCTACAGTAGCCCCACCTTAACCATGGGTCCTTTTCTAATAATGGGTTGCTATTAAAAGTGTTTTTACCTTATTTGACATACTTTAAACCGCTTTGTAAAAAAGCCAGTTTTCATTCAAAAAAAAAAAAAAAAATGTATGGGGCTATGCCTAAAAATGGCAGTCACACTTTAACTGCGTAGGGCTGAGAAAATCTTAATTTTTGACTATCAAGTCAACATGTTTAAAACTGAGCAAATGAAACGTGCAACTACAGACAGACGGACGTGACTAGATCGACTCGTGTGTCAGCTGATCAAGAATATGTATAATTCGTCTCCAAATCCTTCTTTAATGCGTTACAAACTTTCCGACAAAAAAAAGTACCTGCTAACCTATGTGCGGCGAGTATAAAATCTGTGTTTCGCTGTAAATTTCGTCTTGAAAAAATATGTTTACCTTTGCTTTTTTAAGCCCGCCACACATAGCGTGGAGTCGGCATTGGCATGTCTGCAATAAACGGAGTATAAAAAGTACACTGAGGTACTTCGGCACAAATTGAACGTACACAAATTGCAAATTACTTAGTAGACTTAAACGATCTCATGTGCTGGACCTAAAACTCAGAGATTAATAAAATAGTTACAATCGCTGAAACGTTATTATTTCTGATATGACCGATTGTAAATAAAAATGTAAAAAAATTTTGTATATATTTTCTGCTCCCTTTTACGATTTATCTCAGCGGGATAGTCATCAACGCGGCATCAATGCTGCGACAGCCCCACACATGTTGTTGACGACATTTTCATAGTTTTCGTTGTTTTCTTGGATGGCAAGTCCTTGCAAGACATCATGAATGACATGTTTTAAAAGACGTCTTGTGTGCTTGTCATGGGTGTGTCTTCTACCGCTTTTCTATTAAAATACAAAAGGTTTATGTATCTTAATAATTTTGAAGTTAAAAATATAAATACCTGCTTTGCTAGTATCAATTCTAAGCAATCTTCAATGAAAAATTTTCCAAAACTTAGACCATTCTGCTTTATGTAAAAATTGCATAAGCATATTGAGTATAATAAACTCACCAACAATAACTCAACCGAAGACATGTCACAAATCAGTGATTAGTAAACAAGTCATCAAAAAAAAAATGTTTCCGCTGGGATATCCGTATCAGTGTTTAAAAAACTGCAGTCGAAGTAGCAAGTCGGAATTTTTTTTTCCTCTGCTTCGACTGCCTGCGACTTTTTAAATTAAACTGTTGCTTCTTCTTTTGAAAATTTCAAATGTCGCAGTCGAAGCAGCACAACAAAACAAACAGTTACAATATTACAGTACAGTATTTGGATTCCCGATTTCAACATAGACTGTATAAAAAATATAAAATTGACGCAATAAGTCATTTAAAATTCATTTGGGACAGAATATATAGTATTAACCCTACTGGTAATTTGTGCACAACGTGTGTTCTAGATTAAATCAATTACAAAACCATTTTTTTGGATGAGGAAGATGCATTGTTGGATGCGTGCTTTCAGCAAGGTGTTTTAATGGAAGTCGATAGTACAATCGACGTATATTCAAAAATCGAATATCTGCAACTTCCTTTTCAAAGAATTGACACAGACGTTTTATCTTTTTGGAAAGAAAAACAGTACACCGACCTAAAGTTATTCGCAATAAGCAATGTTTGTTATGCCGTACCTCCAACTTAGGTAAATGCAAATACCTTAATTGAAGTTTACTTATTCATTGATTTATTTTTTTACAGGTGTCGATTGAAGGAAAATTTTCTACGCTAAGATTGGTGCTTACTGAATACCGCAATCGTTTAAGCCAGGATGCTCTTGAGAACATATTGCTGGTGAAATTAAATCCAAGCTTTTTGAAGACAGCCGTTGATACATTGGAACTTTTTGAAAATAAAAATGTGTGTTTTCATTCAATTTTGAGTGAATACATTCACAAGTAGTAACTATTTTTATTTAAAAATTGGAAAATGGACGGTAGATTTGTAAGGGTACTTTATGTTATAGTGGCCTGGTTTTTATAAAATAAGTATACATACATAGTTTGACGTTAGAAGTATTTTTATCCAATATTTTTATTCCCGTTACACATAGTGTAAACGGGTATATTCAGTTTGTCCGAAAGTTTTCAAAGCATTGAAGGAGGCATCGAAGACCCCATATAGTATATATATTATTGATCAGTTCGATGAGACGAATCGATTTAGCCATGTCCGACTGTCTGTCCGTCTGTCTGTCTGTTGCGATGCGTTTTACTCGGAAAGTTTTAAATATATTGACCTGAAATTTAAAACTTAAGCTTTTTGTGTTCCTAGTTCGTTTGTATGTCAGAAACAAGGTGCCACGCCCATTTTTAGATATAGCCCCCATACAAACTTACCACTTTTTTCGACTTTTTGTATGAAAATAGTTATTATATATGAATGCTTTTACTACAATGTAGGGTAAAAATACTTCTAATGGCATTTAATATCAAAAGAATGATGGCACGCCCATTTTCAGATATAGCCCCCATACAAACTTACCAAAGTTTTTGTATGAAAATACGTATTATTTATGAATATATTCAATGCAAATAGGGTAAGAACATTTTTTATGTCATCCAATGTCAAATCTAAGGCACCACGCCCATTTTTATGTATAGGCTCCATACAAACTTACCGCCCATTTTTGAGTTTTTATATGAAAACATTTATTATTTCTGAATGAATTCAATTAAATTTGGTAAAATCAATTCCAATGTCCACCTTAGTGAACACTATCGATATGGTAAGAATCGGGCTAGTATAAAATAAAGCCTCAATACAAATTTATCGTGAAATTTAATCTAAACACCTGGTGAACATATAAACTATTAAAAGTGTTGTGTAACGGGTATTTCAGCTTCGGTTCCACCGAAGTTAACTTTTTTCCTTGTTATACCCGCCACACATAGTGTGAAGGGTATATTCAGTTTGTCTGAAAGTTTGTAACGCATTGAAGGAGACGTCGTAGACCCCATAAAGTATATATATTCTTGATCAGCTCGACGAGACGAATCGATCTAGCCATGTCCGTCTGTCTGTATATTTCTAGGCATCTTTTTTGTTGAAGATATAAAGATATTAAGCTGTAATTTGGTACTTAACTGGAACTTATGAGTTCGAGAATTAGAGTGCCACGCCCATTTTTAGGTATAGCCCCCATACAAACTTACCGTTTTTTTTCGATTTTTTGTATAAAAATACTAATTATTTATGAATGTATTCGCTCCCAATTGGGTAAAAAGATTTCTTTTGTCATCCTGTGCTAAAACCACGATGCCACGCCCTCTTTTAGGCATAGCCCCCATATAAACTGTCCGTTTTTCCGATTTTTTGTATGAAAATAGTTATTATTTACTGAATTTTGGGTAAAAACTCTTCCAACATCATGGTACCACGCCCATTTTTAGGTGTTTCTTCCATACAATCTTACCGCCCATTTCTATATATTTTCGAGAAATATGTTGTTAAACATATCTGTATTTTTAGCTCAAAATTTGAAATTAATATTGTGTGTAAACTTGGGTTACTGCCGATGATTACACATAAACTCTTTAAAGATTTGTGTGACGGGTATTTAAGCTTCGGTTCTACCGAAGTTAACGTTTTTTCTTGTTTTTTTTATATTTTTTTTTTTATTAAAACAATTTGATCTACGAGCTATCTTAAGACAATAAATAGATTTACAATGACACTTATTTAAATTACATTTATTGTGCTCTTATAGGCACAACATTAATGCTAATCGCATAGTTTTATAATATGTTTGACATTGCTTTATTACAGTGTAAGCAAATCCACACACATAACGTTTGCCCTGAGAAGAGGAGACTGCCCTGCCGTCAGTCTGGATGGCGTTGCCATACCCAGCAGCGTCACTGCAAAGTACTTAGGCCTGGTATTGGATAGGGGCTTAACCTGGAGTTGTTATCTCACACAAAAACGTTCCCAGTTGAACGATAGGTTGCGCAATCATCTGTGGCTGCTAGATAGAAGGTCCACCATCAAACTAAGGGTCAAACTCCTCCTTTACAAAGCCATACTTAAACTTATGTGGACGTATGGCATAGCACTCTGGGGCACTGCAAAGAGAAGCCACAGGGAAAGAATCCAAGTCTTCCAAAACAAGGTTCTGCGCATTATTTCTGAGGCGCACCCATATCATACCAATGCAGAAATCCACCAGGAACTAGAAGTCCCTCTCATAAGCCAGGAGCTGGCTAGGCTCACTAAGGCATATCTGGATAGACTGGACAACCATGTCAACCCTCTGGCCATAAACCTGCTGGATAATAGTACAACGACTCGGCGACTGAAGAGGTTACACCCCCTGGATTTGCCATAGACATAAACTTTAAATCCTCCTCTCTCCTCCATCACTCCCCCACCCCTTTTTAAACCCCAAAAACAACTTCCAAGTCATGGAATACTTTATAGAAAGTCAATGTTATGCATTACAATTCGCTGATAGTCCCCTTAGGGACTGATTACAAATAAAGAACACAGCATTAAAAAAAAAAAAATATTACAGTGTAATTTTAATACTAATTTAGACATATAAACAGCTATACTAATTGTCTATAACATAGGCCAAGAACATGGAAACGTTTAAGTCTACGTATTATAGCTAGCGAGTTGATATGGGTCTCAAATTTTTCTAAGTATTTTAAACTTGCGGATTTTATTTCGTTCTTAACCGTATAAATGTTTAAGTCCTTGTGAATACATTTATTAGAAACAAATCAAGGAGCATTGCATACCAATCTTAATGTTTTACATTGGTATCTCTGCAGAATCTCCACGTTGGAGTTACGAGTGGTTCCCCATGACTGAAGCCAATCTTCCGTTTTGTTTATCTGGTGTGTTTATAATTTTAGAAACTCTAAATGAAAACGGAAGAAACTAAAAAAAACAAGCAAGAACGTTAACTTCGGAAGGACCGAAGCTCAAATACCCGCCACACGAAACTTTATTAATTTTCTTGAAAAAATAAAAAATGGAAGCTGAGTTTGTATGGGACTATTTGTTATAGTGGCTCGATCCTTGTCATATCGGAAGCATATTCATAGGATAACAGTAGAAGTGATTTTACACAGATTGGATTGAATATTACCATAATTAAGAACTATTTTCATACAAAATCTGAAAAATGGGCGCTTGGTTTGTATGGGGGCCGTATAAAAAAATGGGCGTGGTACCTTTCTTTCGAAATTGGATGTCATTAAACTGCTTTTATCCATATTTGTAGTAAATACATTCATAAATAATAACTATTTTCATACAAAAAAAATCGATAAAAAATGGTAAGTTTGTATGGGGGCTATATCTAAAAGTGGGCGTGGCACCTTGGTTCTGACATACAAACTGCCTAGGAACACAAAAAGCTTAAGTTTATAGTTTCAGGTCAATATCTTTAAAACTTTCCGAGAAAAACGCATTGCAACAGACAGACGGATAGACGGACGGACAGACAGACGGACATGGCTAAATCGATTCGTCTCGTCGAGCTGATAAATAATATATATACTTTATGGGGTCTCCGATGCCTCCTTAAATGCGTTACAAACTTTCCGACAAACTGATAATACCCTTCACACTATGTGTGGCGGGTATAAAAAAAAAAAAAAACAAATTATGTCGCAGTCGCACACTCACGACCTTTCACTAAATCGTTCGCTTTCACACTGAAAATGGAAAAGTATCCGACGTTAGCTGCTGTGGTCGTAGTTGCGGTATTATTGCAACATGGTGCAGCCTTAAGTTGACTTTAAAGTAAAAGCTGAAAGCTATGCGATTTGTGATGCGATAGCACAGAATTGTATTTCGCTACAAAATAATGTTTATGGTTTTCTATCGTATCGTTTTAAGTCAACATCTTTATTACTCATATAGAGTACTTTAAAATCGGGCATGCTCGACTGTATGGTTTTTACTTGTCTTTAAACGAATGTACTAAAGTTAAGACAAAAACATTCTAGTTAAAGTTAAAACTACTTCATAATAATATTTCGATTAAATGATGCTTTGATGTTTAAATCCTTTATACAAAATAAAATAGTATAAAATTAAATAAAAAATTTAGTGTAAGATATCGATGTAAATAATAACCTCTATAAACAAATTAAAAAGTCAGTTAGCTGGTTTGGCAAAGAAATCGTACTTGTTCACTACGGATTTTACTTACATTCTAAAATTCGTTATAGACATACTACAACAACATCGATTTCTAACACAAAAAATTCAATTGGACATATACTTGGGTTATACATACATCTTATTTGCAAATAAAAAATAAAGAGGTACCATTGCGTGCCAATTTCTTTCTATGTATTCAATGTATATTTACTATTATATACAAATACCTGCAGTATCAAAAAGACAAAAATTGTTCTGCTCGAATATTTTTGTGTGCGGAGTTTAATTTATTCGATACCAAATGCTAAATGTTGTCGATTTAAGGTGTTATAAATAACTTGGCAAGAATAGAACTGAACATTGCGTTTACTTTAAAAACTTGAGAAGAGACCAATTTAGTCGCACCATAAAGATTGCATAAATCAATCACGTTTTTTAAATATTACTTGATAAAAAAATTATGGAAAAAAAGCCAAAAAAGAGTTAAGCTTCTCATTTAATACATTGGATAACACTCGATTAGATAACTCTACACAGATTTCACCAACAAAACGTTTTATAAGTTCGTCTACGCAAACAGTATCAGAATCACAAGAAATATGGGCTTCACCATTAGCCTCTCCTTCAACCGTCAGAAACTGCACAGACCCACTACCATCCTCCTGTCCGTCAGGGGCATTGAACGAATTTACCAGTCAGAAAAAAACAGAAGCTAATATTGGTACAAGAGATAAATCTGCTAACAACGGTAGTTATATCAATTGGTCTACTAGTCATACTACTTTAACTTCCTACGCTTGGTGCACAATTAGCGATCTTATATACTTTTGTGACAAATTCGAATTTAAGCCACTTGGAGTTAATGATGCGACACTACAGCAGCAAATTTTGTTGGAAATACATGTTATACTTAATGGAAAATCTCCTTTCAGTCAATACAAGCGGTTTCCCACCGATATCCGGAATCCAGAAAATTTGTGGGTTTGCATCAGTCGATGTGCTGGTTTAGAATACCATTTAAACCGTATTGCGACAGCACTTCGCAAGCCATTAAAGCAACTTTCACCAGATAAACAACGAGTAGCGAGGCAGAACTTTCATTTAGCTGTAAATGAGCTGCGCTTGGATATATCGGCCCGTATTAGTGAAGTGCGACTATATGATCGTGCTGTGTTTGAGCGTGATTTTCGTCTTAAGTGGGAATGAAAAACTGATAGTTCTGTTACAAATCTGGGTGAAATAAAACTTTAATTTGTTTATGTTCTTAATTACTTCTTTTTGTACATATAGTCATCAACAAAACTTACTAAGCAATTATAATGATTATGATTTATGTAATGAAAACAATTTCTGGGTTTCCCCTTTCTTTATTTTTAACAAAATTAGTTATAGGAGTGCTCTTTATCGAAATAGTTTAAAGTGATAAGTGTTGTATTATTTGGTTTTGGTTTGTCTACATTAAGGCCCATTTCTTCATCAATTTGTTTTGAATAATATTTTTACGTTTTAAAATTTGAGGTTTGTCACCTTCTTTGATATGCCACTTCTTAAGCTCAACTATGTAACAAATTTTCAAAACAAACTCAAAAAACCGAATCCAGGCATGTAAAAGACATATTCCGTATTGTAGAGTATGACCTTTAGGTTTTAAAAACTGATGAATCAAAGTCTTTTATGCTTAAGATTGGGCAACAATGACATGACACCTTACAATCAATCAGTGTCATATTTCCATATGTTTCAGTATCGCCTTTTCTATAAAAATACTCTTGCAAGTTTCTTATTTAAGTATTTAAATTTTCATTTTCCCTTAAAATAAGAGCCTTTTTTTTTTTTTTAACAAATTCTATTTTTAAAGACCTGCAAATTCGAATAGTTTGTGGCGATTTGTTCAACCAGATTACTTTATGCATTGCATTAACTAATTTTAATAGAACAATTGTGGTTACAAATAGGAAACTGTCACTTGAAATACTGCATTAAACTGTTTATACATGTATTTATGAACCATCAAATCCATAGCTATAAATGAAATTGTACATTTGGTAGCGTTTGTAAGTTTGTGGGATATACTTATTTTAAAATAAATACAAGGAAAAACGTTAACTTCGGTGGAACCGAAGCTTAAATACCCATCACATGTATTGTTAACTAATTATTGTGTTATCATCAGTGGCTATACCAAAAAATAGCACATTTGTTTTGACATTGGATGACATTGGAAGTATTTTAACCTAATTTGGAGTGAATATATATATAAATAAAACCAATTTTCATATAAAAATTGAAAATTTGCGGTCAGTTTGTATGGGGGCTGTACCTAAAAATGGGCGTGGTACTTTCTTATTCAAACTTGACCTGGTCGCCGAGAAAAACTTAAGTTTCTAATTTCAGCTAAGTGTCTCCAGTAGTCTCCGAGTTAATCGCGTTGAAGTAAACAGACGGACAGATAGACTGATAGACGGACATGGCCAGATCAACTCGCCATCGAGCTGATCAAGAATATATATACTTTATGGAGTCTACGAAGTCTCCTTTAGTGCGTTACAAACTTTCCGACAAACTGAATATATCCGTTTACACTATGTGTAACTGTTATAATAGCGAAAAGATAAGCTTGTGGTTCAAATTTCAACTCAATATCTTTAAAAATAAGGAAATATTTTAGTACTTACTTTTATTTTAAAATAAGAATTCACTTTATCATGAAGGTCCCGCTTTAAAGTCCAGCAGTAGCCTTAATGCATACTAGAGCCATACTTTCCTCATTATCTTCTCTTTATACTACTAAAATCTTTTGCCATGTTTGTCACATACTGCCCCAAACTTTTCAGAAAAAAATTCAAATAAGATTGTAAATTTTGAGCTATATAAGTAGGCTATACAGACAAATGCTTTGTAAACTTTCAAAATGTCAGAAATCAGCTCTTTGTAGTTGTCTGTTTTACTGTATGCTTTAATTTAACTATTTAAGTTTAAGCCAAATTTGAACTGTTTATCACGTCGCATTATGTTTATACAGTGCTGTGAAAAGTCCCAACAAACCGATTTAAAACAGTTTTGTAATCTGCAGAAAAACTTCTAGCAAAATATGCAAGATTTAATCTTGTTACAATATATTGTCGACAAGTGTAATTATATTTATTTTGTCATCTAGCTAGACAGTTCGCTTATAACATAATATGTAATTTTATTATGTACTTATACTTATAATACTCCAAGTCAAGCTAATTTGATATTAAAAATACATTAAAACTGTTTGTGCTGTTCACGAGGAGTGGATAAAAGGAAATTTGCCGGAGCTAGCTCGTTAACTGCCTTTTTAGAATTTTGTTTCCGTTAGGACAAATCATCTGTTTGTGTGATTGCCATTTGCATGAAATAAATTTTTTGATTGCGTTGTATTTTATTAAAAATAGGGTCGAAAATGCCTAATACGATCATTAAAGAGTAGCTTGTTGAATTTATAGTAGACGTGTCTATTCGGGAAGTTGAATTTAGTTTTTATTTTATTATTGAATTATTTATTCAAGCATTTAAACGTTTTGCATATGTAAATCGAGTAGAAATAAAGATTAATGATTCGTTAAAAAATATGGATGGACAGTGTTTTGGCAATATACTCTGCCGCCATGGAGGCAACACTAATGTTCCTGATAATTTACAAATTCAATTATCAACGTAAACAAAATAAAGTTGCAGGCTGCGTAATTTAAATTCAATGCGAAGATATTCAGAAACCGTCTAAACATATTTGAAAGCAATATTTCACATTAAATACATATGAGCAATCTTAAAACGTTTCTTGTTAAAATATTAAATGAAAATTCCAAATTATATATAATTAGTTTTGTATCATAAATATAAATACTGCGATTTAGTATTATACATTGAAAACAATTTTTATGAATTTATATCAATTTAATTTTATTATAAAATGAACCAGCAACACCAAAATTCATTGGCTCAAATTTGAAATTTGATATTTAAAACACTAAAAAAAATACCAACAATTTGCACTGCCACTTGCTTTTTGGAGCCGCTTTCCAACACTTTTCTGCACAAAAATTTTCCACTTTCGT
This sequence comes from Leucophenga varia, assembly GCA_018903435.1. NCBI lineage: Eukaryota > Metazoa > Arthropoda > Insecta > Diptera > Drosophilidae > Leucophenga > Leucophenga varia. Next base: position 55,590 of record JAEIFJ010000779.1, read on the forward strand.
AGTCAAGGGTCAGAGTCTAACAAAAAGTACAAAACATTTTCTGTGTTAGTTGTTGTTGCAATCGTTTGCACTTATGCTTTTATCCACTCATGCAAGACCTCGTGAATAAATTCGAGCTCCTCAAATAACCAAAATTTTGTTCGCTACTGTTATTATTTTTCTTTAAAATAAAGTTAATTGCACTGCAATTTATTGTTTTAAATTAACCGAATTAGTGCATTAATCTTCAGTGACATTAAAAAGTTGAAGTGTTCAGTGTACGAAGTGTGCTAAAGAAAATATAATTCTTTAAAAAATCATCGACCAGCGAAGCGCCAAGAAATTTTTTCTAATTGCCTAGTGTGATTGAAAGAGATAGCGTATATTAGCTGAGTTCAAAGTTCAGCTTTCATTGTAAAAAACATTATAAATTGCATACTTTTAGGCTTATCTGCAAACTTTAGCCTTATTAAGGTGACCAGCTACACCGTTCTATTACATTAAATTATTTTATTGTAATTATATTTAACATTTTTGAAATGCTGTGTTGCTACAACAAATGTTCAAACAAAAAAAAATACGACAACTCCAGTTTTGGTTTTGTGTGCTGCTGGTTATGTGATGAAACTGCTCACATCAAATGTGCTGGCCTAAATGGCACAATCTTCGATCGACTTACCATCTCGGACACGGATAAACCGGGGGCTTACGCTGGTCATGTCCTCGTTGCTTCCAACTTAAAGGTGATTTCGCTCGAATGTTCAATACAGTGCGGAATAGCGTATCGGCAATTGATAAGAATATTAAGCAGCTCTCTAAAGAATTGGACAAAAATATGAAATTGTTTGGAGAGTATGAATTTCAACAATCGCCAAGAAGAAAGAAGACCAAACCTCTTGACTTACCTCCTTCTCTAACTGCACCTTCTGAATTACCACTAATAAATTTAACTTCGTCGCCTGCGCCTATGAGCTGTACTGCCACCGAATTTCATTTGTCTCAAGAACTGACAATGTCAGTAGTGGTTCCACCCATAATTGAGTCTTCCACGTCGACGCAGCTATCTGGTGTTGGACCTACGCAAGTGTATGCTGATACTGTTCCAAATAAAACCATCGATTCACTGCAATCGGTTAGTATACCTCCTGCTCTACATGAGTCGACTAGTCTTAAACTGAATCCAGCTGTACCTGCTATAAATTCTTTGCGTTCAACAAAAATATTGAATACGGTAGCGCCAATCAAACACATTTTTGTCTCGCGCTCCACCGAGTGTACATCTGCAGACGACATTTTGGAGTTTATTACTTCAAAGAGCAGTATAACTTCTTCAAGTGTAGCTGTTCAAAATTCAATTTCACCTATTCAAAGAACATCGCTTTTGTTTATGTGTAGTTATTCGCTTTCGATGCTGTAGAATATTTATTACTTGTTCTTATATTCCGCCAGGATCTAATGATAACGTTTATTAGATGCACGCGTCTGCTATTCAATCTGTTGCAAATACTTTTCAAGCAAATGATTACCTTATTGTTGCAGGTGATTTTAATTTACCTAGGATATCTTTGATAAATTGCTAAAACTCGTCTTCGTTGATACCATCAACAAGTTTACAATTTTTCAACTCACTTTTCAGCATGTCATTACATCAAATTAACAATATTTTTAACTGGTCAAATAGATTGCTTGACCTTATATTTGTTGATAGAAAATTGGATGTTGAAGTTTCTAGAACTTCTCCGGATTCATTTCCTGAAGATAAATATCACCCAACGCTTAAATTGCTTGTAACTATAACCAATACATTGGAGATCAAAGACAGTCCTAAAACAGTTCGTCGCCGGTTTAGTAAAACTGATTTTGCTTAGCTAAATTCTTTATTGCTTGGTTCTAACTGGTCATATATTTTTGAAGATCTTGGTACTGAAAGTGCGTGTAAAGTTTTTTATGATGTTTTACAACATTAAAGTTTTTTTAAACCCTCCTTGGTTTTCACGCCGCTTATGTCATTTAAAAAATATAAAATCGCGCTATTATAAATGTTTCATTAAGTCAAGAAATGCTCACACTTATGCAAAATATGCAGTAGCACGGGCTAATTTTCAATCTGCTAACAGACGATCCTATAAAATATATTTATTCAACATAAAAAACAATATTCGAAAAGATGATAAATCTTGTTACAATTTTGTTAATTCGAAACGTAAATCATTATCTATTCCTTCTAATATGTTCTTCGAGCATCGTACTGCGGCATCTTCAAAAGATGCATCAAACTTATTTGCTGAATTTTTCCAATCAGTCTACTCTGCTAGTAGCTATTGCACAAGTACCAATAAATTTGTTAATTTACATTTGCACGATATATGTGATCCTATTGTATCTAATGACTTAATTTTAAAACACTTACTACATTAACCCATTGGCTTCGGCTCTCGCTGTCAACACATGCAGAAGGCGCCTTAAGAGACTCCACCCAGATGATCTACCTACGCAGCAATAGACTCCAATAGTAACATAACTTATTATACTTAAAGCTAATACTTTAACGTCTTGTCACGTTTTTAGGTTTCATAAATATGTCTAAAGTTTCTTCAGTGAAATGCTCAACATAAATAAATAATTAAAAACAAAAATAAAACACTTACTAGCTCTTAAACTTAGTTATTTTCCAGGGCCCGATAATATACCTTCTGGTGTACTTAAAATGTGTGCACATTCTTTGTGTATTCCTTTATTGCACCTGTTCCAACTTTCATTAAAGGAATGTATTGTACCAAAGATTTGGAAAGAGTCTTTTATTATTCCTCTCCACAAAAAGGGTAGTAAACAAGACATATCAAATTACAGAGGTATTGCTAAGTTATGTGCAATACCTAAACTTTTCGAAAAAATCGTCACCGAACAATTGCAATTTGCATGTAAACCTCTCTTTTTCTCCTGCCCAGCACGGTTTTTCTGAAAAATCGATCAGTGTCTACTAATCTCTTAGAATTAACATCTTTAGTAAATCTGGGCTTTACAAAAGGCTTACAAACAAATGTGATTTACACATATTTTAGCAAGGCATTCGATTGTGTAAACCATCAGTTATTGCTTCATAAACTAAGGTGTAGTTTTCGATTCTTGTATATCAACAGAATTAAAGTTCTTTCTGGTGTGCCTCAGGGTAGTCACCTTGGACCACTTCTGTTTACACTTTTCATAAATGATCTCCCGGATATTATATATAACAGTCATACGTTAATGTATGCTGACGATGTCAAACTGTGTTTGAGTTACAATGGTCCTGCTGGCCATGACATATTGCAAAGTGATCTAAATGAGCTTCATCGCTGGTGTCAACGCAACAGTTTAGTGCTTAACTGTACCAAGTGTAAAGTTATGTCGTTTGCTTGTAGAAACCATTTTATTGTTTACTTCTTTAGTCCTTCCAATACTGGAATATGCCTCTTGTATTTGGAGTCCTCAATATATGATATAGCAAGAACAGTTAGAATCTGTTCAAAAACAGTTTCTACTCTTTGCTTTACGTAATTTGGGCGGGAATCCAAATGTTAATTTGCCTCCATATACACATCGTTTAAACCTAATTGATCTGCCCACACTGGAAAAACGTAGAAATATATTAAGAGTTTTATTCATCCAGAAACTTATATCTGGGGAGATTTATTCTCCTTATTTACTACAGCTGTTGAACTTTTCTGTTCCAAATAGGTTTACGAGAAATTATTTTCTGTTCTACCTACGGACATATACGACCAATTATGCATGTAACAATCCGTTTCGCGTTATTTGTTCTCTTTTTAATAGAACAACTAATCTTTATAATAGAACAACAAATTTTTTGCTTGTATTTTTGAAATTTGTTTCGCATGTACATACACATATATTCTGTTGTTCTTTTATCAAATTTGTGAGTTTATTTAATAATAACAACATAAAAATTAATTGTAAACAAAAGGATAGCTCTATTGTTGTTGTATATTGTTGTTGTACTCGAAATATTTATTATAATTTGTCTACTTCATTCCGTTATTCTGCGCCAAAACGTCGCAGTAGAAAAATGAAGCTCAACAGATCAACGGAACTTGTGTCGTAAAAATTTGAGCGGTTCAATTTGTGTGCTTGCGTTCTGGCACCGCATATTTTCTTGTCGCTTCATTCTCATATTAGTTTCTTATACGGTGTTTAAACACCGCAACTGCATTCTAGGCGGTGCTTGTACCACCGCCAACGCAAAAAGATGAGTGCGCTACTGGTGTCGAAAACAACCACCGGTGCAGATCTCTGGTACACACGCATTTACAAATGTATAAGCTTAATTTAGGCTTCTAATCTTTTTCTTGCTTATCTTAAGTTCAGTTGCAATATATCAAATTAGATGAACACAACGTACCGCGATAAACTTTGTAACATTTTCGCAAGTTTCCCAAATAATTTATTTAACTTAACAAATAGTGATTAAAGTAGCATAAAATTATCACTGGGTTTGATTTGTTATTTTGGAAACAATATTTGGCATTTTAAAGCGGCTATCAGAACGTCGATTTCCCCACATTTTGGTGACCCACCGACATAATAAAAGAACACATTTGTGCATAAAAGTTTTTAATTGTTTAATTAAACTCTGTGAAAATAATTGTGCATAAAGACAAAATTGAAACATTCGATAAATTCGTTGCGTTGTGTTCATCATTATTTTAAATATAATCGTTTGAATGTTTTATGTACATAAAAACTGTTAGCATATGTATTTACATAGGTAAATATATATGTATGTGCAAGTAACTGTGCTCGAGTTTTATTCATATATATGGCTATTTCGCGCGCGATCAAGTAATTAAGAAAACTCAGTTAGACTTTTTTGATCTTTGATCTACATACATTTATTAAAAAAGAACAAATCATTCGAGTAATTTACATAGAATACGTTACTCAGAAAAAATCAGTTAAAAATTATTGTATTCTAGTTCATGTGCATTTTGATAATTAAAAAGAGAATAAAGAAGTACTGCACACTAGCCATAATAAAATATTGTTAAATTTAATCAAAATAATTGTGCATTTTAGCTTCAAAAATCGTGTGCAATTTTTTGAAGCTAAAAGCAAACTCGCTATACAAGCGGCTTCAATTGCAGAAGCATTTATATGCCAAAGAAAAAATGCACTCTTTGGATGACGCAACAATTGAAGTGAATCTCGAGCGGCTTTAGCAAATGAAATGTGCATTTGATTCAGCATACAACGCCTTAGTTGAATCGACATCTGCTGTAAAGCTACGCAGAATTGTGGATAGTGTGAACTCGCATATTCGATCATTGAATTTTTTGAGTACGAAAGAAGAAATAGGAGACTACATACTGGTTCAAATACTACTGTAAAAATTGGATAATGTTACACTTGCAAAATGGGAAGAAAGTTTGGCAACTGACACTATACCCACTTGGGAAAAATTATCGGCATTTTTGGATAAACACTGCCGGACATTAGAAAATGTAGAAAGTGCTAAGTCTTTTAAATCACATAGCAACCAGGGTAAGCTAACCAAAAATACAAATAGTCACAAGTCTTTTATTGCAATTACTGCTAGTACCACTTGCGTAATTTGTAATAGCGCCAACCACCAAATATATAAGTGTCCTCAATTTGCAAATCAAACAGTCGCAATCAGATTTAAAGAAGTCAAAAGATTAGAGCTTTGCCTAAATTGTCTGAAGAAAGGACATCAAGCTCGATCTTGCAAATCTACAAATTGTAGAACTTGTCAGGCCAGACATCATACGCTTTTACATTCTAGTATATCTCAGCCAGTGCAGGAAATACCTGCTTCTTCTGATTCACAGCAAGTTTCGTCGTCACCTAGAGAACAGCAAACTGCATTAATTGCAATGCCGATGCCCGTAGCTTCTGTTAACCAAGCCCTCACATCTGACACTGTGCTTCTTGCCACCGCAATTATCATGGTTAAAGATCGGTGTGGCACATTGGTGCCATGTCGGGCGCTACTAGGCTCTGGGTCTCAGCTGCATTTCATCACTTCTCGATTGGCCAATCAGTTGCAGTCGAAGAAAACTAAATGTGCTACCGAAGTGTCTGGCGTAGGCAATGTGTCGTTTACAATTGAAGGGCGCACTGTCCATTTAAATCTACAGACGCAGCTGTCTGATTTTTCTACAAATATTACAGCGGTTATCGCATCTACAATCACTGATAACCAACCAAGTTTTTTTTATTGATACTTCAAATATACAACTAGCAGATCCACATTTCTTTAAGTCACAATTGTCCTCCTTTAAGGATTGATGTCCTCATTGGAGCGAGCATTTTCTTTGACTTGATTTGTGCCGGTCAAATGCGGCTTAGTTCGGAATTGCCGCTGTTACAAAATACACGTTTGGGCTGGATCGTATCTGGCGGCGGGTTACATTCCCGCAACGTAAAGCATCTTGTAGCACACATTATCTTTAACAGTACAACTGATTCGGATCTCCAGCTAGATCAACTGGTACGACGGTTCTGGGAAGTGGAGAGTTGTTGTGAATCTATCGTAAAAGCAACGAAAAAGGAGATTGAAGTACTTCAAAGCTAATTACTATTAGTTAATTTCATGATCTTAGTGACGTGCAGTTCTCTGTTTTTCCGCGTCGTGTAAAGCTGGCACATGCGACCTGGGAGATACATGCTTTCTGCGATGCCAGTCTGGAAGCGTATGGCGCCTGCATTTATGTTTGCTCGCGCAAAGACAATATTGTGCAAACTAACCTGCTATGCTCCAAGTCTCGTGTGGCACCGCTCAAATCGTTAACCATACCGAAGCTAGAGCTCTGTGCAGCGGCACTCTTGGCTCAACTGATACACGAAGTTGCAGCTATGAAAATGTTTGAATGTATCATTGTTGGTCTAATTCAAGCGTTGTTTAATCATGGATCAAAGAAGAGCCATCGAGATTAAATATATTCGTTGGCATTATTTTCCATCATCGTTAAACCCGGCTGACATATTGTCCAAAGGTGCTTCGCCAAGCGAGTTGCAGAAGTCATCCCTTTGGTTAAATGGTCCTTCGTTTTTATAAGGCAACAGTACAGATTGGCCAGAATTGATGTTACCTACGCATCCATTACCTGAGATGCGTAAACGTGCACTAACAGTAGTGTCACTCTACAAGGACATTTTGGATAGCTTCAAGTACATAAATTCATTTTCAACTACGCAGCGTATTTTTGGGTATGTGGCTAAGTTTAATGCTCGCATCATCATCTCTTCAATCAAAACAAGTACTTAAACCATCCAGTATCTTATTCCTGCTTTCGCCATTCCTGGATAATTTTGGAGTTATGCGAGTAGGCGGCCGATTAAAGCATTCTACATTGGGGTTTAACGCTCGCCATCCTGCGATATTGCCCAAAATGCATCCGCTTACACGATCTATTATCATACATTTTCATCAGAAGAACCTTCATGCAGGTCCACAAGCGCTCTTAGGAACAGTGCGGCTTCAATATTGGCCTATTGGCGGAAGGAAAACGGTCGCTAGCATCATAAACAAATGTATTCGATGTTTTCGAAGTAAGCCTCGACTATTACAACATATCATGGCTGACTTGCCGAAGGATCGCGTAGCTGTTTCTCGTACATTTGTTGTAACCGGCATAGATTATTGTGGACCATTCTACCATAAAGCTGAAGCGCGTAACAAAGCACCCATTAAATGCTACAAATGAGTTTTTATTTGCTTCGCTACGAAGGCAGTTCACATTGAACTAGTGAGAGATTTATCGACAACAGACTTCATTGATGCTTTAAAGCGTTTTGTATTTACGCGTGTCAAACCAAAAAGCTCTGGTCCAACAATGCCACAAATTTTGTGGGTGCGAAGAATGAGCTAGCAAAATTACCTCGTAAATTCAAGAATTTGGTGGACTTTGGGAGGCCGCAGTGAAGACGGCAAATCATTAATTCACAACCACTCTTTCCAATTTCAGAGAATCCGGACGACCTTGATACGAGGACTCCGGCTTATTTTTTTGATACGTTCGTCATATTCTGGAGAATTTTCGGAGCAGCAGCTGAAAGTACCAACGTTAAAACTAAATCATAAAACTAATTGTTTGTTATTAAGTGTAAATATTCATGTAACGGAATTTCTCTTATATTGTACACATGCATTTACAAATGTATAAGCTTAAGTTAGGCTACTGATCTTTGTCTTGATTATCTTAAGTTCAGTTGCAATATAACAAATTAGATGAACAAAAGCAAGTTTCCCAAATAATTAATTTAACTTACAAAATAATGATTAAAGTAGCATTAAATTATCACTGGGTTTGATGTGTTATTTTGGAAACAATATTTGGCATTTTAAAGCAGCTATCAGAGCGTCGGTATCCCCACACTTATATACTATAACTTAAAACTAACCCGTCGTGATCACTGTATGGGGGTTTATATGTTTCACATCACCCACCTACTAAATTTGAAAAAAAAAAAAACCCAATCAATCTGCGTTGATTGCTTTGTTGTTGCCGCATTTCCCAAAAGAGACACTAATCCCAATTCTGTAAACTGAACTTGGAGCTGATCAGTCATTAACAATGCATCGATATAAAAGTCCCCTAGCACTACTACCTTCTCAGCATGCTCATCTATTACTTTTTTTACATCATTTAGAATTTCATTTCGAAATTCTGTAACAGGAGAAGAAGGATTCCTGTAAACTACTAAAAATGATGTATCCAAGTATTTAATGGCCAACATTTGGTAAATTTTTCCAGCTTCGTTTAAACTCCTTTCAAAGAAAAACTCCACATTCTGGAAAATGCTTTGTTTGGCATAAATTAATATGCCATTTGCAGGAAGAATAGAACGATTCCTGGTTGTGCGATGTTGGCCAACAACTTTTCCTACTACGTCAAAAGCAGCCCATGTTTCGACGAAGCACAAAATACCTAATGAGCAAATAATATTATCGGACCGAATGTTTTCAATTCGACGACTTAGACTTCTAACATTTTGGTAGTACACACTAAGGGATCTATTTGAAACATCAGACAAGTAATCGTATTGTGGCTTTAAAGCTTTTTCACCACGGAGACTGTTCAACTCAGTTTGAACAATATCCGACGTTCCAAATGGTGTTGGTGGAGCAAAATTTCCGATAATGAAAAGCCCAGAAGCACTGGTTGCCCTACTGCAAGCCACATAGAGTGGAGCTCTGCTCAAACCCCTTCTGGTATGTGCTGCTACTTTTTTATAAGTGGCTCCTTGGCTCTTATGAATAGTTATAGCCTCTGCAGGAACAACTGGGAACTGATTTCGTTTCACGGATTCTTGTTCGTTCTTTTTGAACTGAAAAGCTCGGACTATTTTTTCAATTGGTGTCCGGTCACTGTTTATGAGGTGACTCCTTTTTGACCTAGCTATTACACCTACTGAGGAGAAAATTTTACCCATAGCGTGCTTATGACATGTTGCAATCCATGCACTCTTTGCTCAATGTGCATAAGCTCGCCAGTTGCGCCATTGACCAAACCATCGCTGGTATCGATGTTTACGGTCACCATATATTTTGCCGATTTTTTCAGCTGAAGCCTGTAGCAGAGCCCTTGAGTTGCGGAAGTTTTAAACTCTTTCTCAACTTCCCAAACTTGCTACTTGCTCCTTTCAGATAAATTGTCCGCTTTAATTGTATCCTTTGCCGTTGATATAAATTCCTCTTCATTTATCTGTGACATCTTAAAAGAGTTGTACTGAATTCAGCATTAGAATAAAATAAATGAATGGCACCTCTTGGAACTACATTCATTTGGACAACTCTTTGTTTTAATAACTGAATGTCATTTTCAGTCATTTTTCCCTCAGACATATTGTTCATTGCTGCAGCAAAATTTTGAATCTTCGCGTTGACGCATAATTTCCGTAAGCTCATACAATTTTAAAAAAATCCCAAAGAGTGCTTCCAACAATAGCACTATACGGATCGCTCCCTTTGGCTTAAAAATCCATCGATCAAAAACTGGGGAAAGTTGCTTAACACAATAGTCGATATTCCTCCAAAGAAATTATTATTTTTAAAAAGTTGTTTAAGACGGCTATCCAAATACGAAAACATTTTAGCGCCGACCATAGAAATTTCATCAATAATGATTACCTGAAGGTCCATCAATTTGAATACATTGTGCTGTCGTTGCTGAGGGGACGTAACTCAGACGAGGACTTATTAACCGGCAGTGAAAATATTAAGTGGAGAGTAAGTCCACCAATTCCAAAAGAAGCTTTCCCAGTCGGAGCACACAGAAGTACTTTCTCCGTCTCTGGGTTGCTGCCAGCAACTTGATTGGCTCTAAAAGTCAGAGACTGATAGATTGTCGAAATGAGTCGGCTTTTACCAATAGCAGCACCAACACCAACATATTAATGGAATGCTTGCAAAGTAGTTGCGTTGCCTTTAATTGAGGGAGCGGACCATGACAAAAAGATCATTTTCAGGAATTAAAGGGGGCAATTTAATCAGTCGAATTTCTTCTACTGAGTTTCCTTCAACCAAATTTCCGGCACAATTTCCGGCACTGCTAAAACTCTAAATTATTCATTGCGGAACGGAGTGCGTACAAAATCAACTTGATCATCCAAGTTTTGTTCTTAATGAGTCCATCGAAAATTAAGGGCTTCCTCCTTTTTGGACCCGCCCAGAATTATCTTTTAACCTATACTTGTCTACTTTCAACTAAGTCATCCTCTTCATGTAACTCATCATTCTCATCGTTGTCGGTGAACGACCATCTTTTAATAATTTAAAGTTTGCTGCAATGGAGGCATTCATTTGCATATGCCTTTGGATAATGATCAATAAGTTAGGAACATAAATATTTGTAGAAATAGGTGGAAAGTTAAGTTCTCGCTTGGATTAAGCATTCGAACCCGTTTTACAAATATTTCACCATGGCTGGCTTCCGAGAGATGCAAGCCTAAAATAAAATATAACTACAGCATTCATATGCGTCTAATATGAACTGAATGTCCATATTGGCTTTGTGGAGGCGAAGAATCTCCGAATTGTATGCGTTAAGCATTCGGTCTAAATTTTCTTCTTAAAAAGATTAGAGGCTTTTTTAAATTTGATCGAATAGCAAGTTTATGAGCCTCATAATTTATTGATAATTTTTCTAAAAATTATTATGATGAGTTATTTCATCAGAGGATAAAATTGGCTGATCTAACCCCTTTTTAATTTGTTTAAAAAGTGTCTTATGAGTCTCTATATCTTCGACGTCCTCAAGAGTGAAAAGAAATTCGGTTTGGGGCATGGGTGGATATGGCATATTGAATCTACAGGTGTTTTTTCCTTGACCTTGTCTTCTACAAGTGCAAGTGTGCCGATGTCGTTGATATTCAATGACATCGGACACTTCTAAATTGTCACCGTCCGTCGTTATAAACCTATCAACAAAATTAATAATTGACTCAACGAGATGACCTCCAGCATAGTTTTCGAATTTCGGAGCGTCTTTTAGCCAGCACATACCATGGCATTGTGGTGACCCCCTGTGTTGGAATTCTTTTCTCCAATAGAAATCGACAACCTCGTGCTCAAAATAGCGGTAACAGGTAACAGGGTCAGATCTAATAAGTCGAGCTTTTTCAGTGGCTTCAAGATTGCTCGCTTCTTCCTCTGTTAAGTCCCTATTATCTACAACTTTGGACAAAATAATTAAAAGTTCATGCCATTTAGTTTCCGCAGCAAACATTGTAATAAAAAAGGTCGGAAGACCAAACTGGCGAATCATTGCCAATACTTACTTTTCTTCTCAGCCTCCCAATGACCGGAGAAGATGTAATTCCATACAAAATGTGGTAGCCTTCATCGTGCTGCACGAGGTTGTTGACAAAATTGCCGTCTAATGCATTTTCTGCAGTTACACCCCTTACATTGGACTTTTTGCGAAGGAAAGTTGTAATTGCGGACTTAACCCGAGAGAGTTCGTAGTACTTATATGACCAGAGTACTTTATCTACTCTGGCACATATACGATCGAAACGTCTAATCTCGGACCTGGCTGATTTGCTATACGTAGAAGAGCTATTTCGTTTTACCTCACAATAAATGGTAGCATAAGAAAGTTCCTCTGCATCTTGATAACCTGTTATATCTACAGGTATCCTACCCTGACCAGGGGCCACAGCTAAACGATCTACCTGTCAATTCTCTACCTGTTCGTTTTCTAAAAGAGTTTCCTGGCCACCTGGATTAAGTTCATTTTCACCATCAACCTCAAATCTACCTGTTTCTGCTACATCTAAATTATCACTTTCCATTCGACGAATTTTACTATCATCGGCCAGATCTGCTAAAAAGGGACTTCATCTTCATCACTCATACACTGAACCCATTCATTCGATTTTTGAATTTGGTGTTTTCTATAAAGTTCGGAAGAGAGTAAGAAATTAAGGGCCTCTAAAGCTTTAACCGGGCGGATGGTTTCAACCATAAAATTTTGATGATATTCAAGACGGCGTTTCAGTGCTATCTGAACGACATGGGTGTTGATAAATGTCCTTGGAAGGGACGTGAAAGTCTCAGAGACTGAAATTGGGATATTGACAACTGCGCCTCTAATCGCGCATTATTGTTGATACTCAAGTGAATTTATCTGCATAAATGGAATTCGGGGAGATATTAAACGTTCCTCAAGACAAGTAAGGTAGCTCAGACAAACAGGTACTTATGGAAAATCGAATCCTTCTGAAAGACAAATGTTTGGTATTTTACCTAGCTTGCCCACAATATGGTGATATGAAGGAACTAGGAAACTGTTCGTACAAATAAAATGCTTTATTAGTAGTAAACTTTATTTACTACTAAGAGATAATTTGTTTAAAAAACTCGCCTGATTAAACCATAGTCCGCCGCAACAAATACAAATTTCCGTCGGTACTTTCTTCATTGTCGCTGTTGCTGTGCTCTCTGCGTCCTTCAGGTGATAATGATTGTCTGTTTCGTACATTTCTTATAGATTGTCTGGCGCTTTCTTCTGCTCTGTTCTGCGGATCGTTTCTGTAGAAAATTGTTCAATCCTCTCTAGTCTATTGGCGTGTTAGTGTTTTTTGAGATATATTTATAGTTTGTTTCTGTCTCCCTAATTGCATCAAATCGTTGAATTCTTCTATTGACAGCGTCCCTTTGGCGTTCTTTACTTTTAACTTCCTTATTTTGTCGACGTTCGGAATGTTGAGCAGTGGTGCGTAACTGCTCTCCTTCCCTAAACACACTATTTTCGCGGCGTTGTGAATGGGCAGCTGCATTGCGTAGTCGTTTCTCGACGTTCAGAATGAGCAGCAGCGTCGCGTAGTCGTTTAAATACTCGAATCTCGACGTTTTCGCGATGGTGGGAATGTTGAGCAGAATTGCGTAACTGCTCTTCTTCCCTAAACACCGAATTTTCGTGGCGTTGCGAATGGGCAGCAGCGTCGCGTAGTCGTTCCAATGCTCTCAACTCTTTGTTTTCACGGAGTTGGAAACGTCCAGTAGCATCATGCACTCGTTCAAGCTCCCAGAACTCTGGATTAGCACGACGTTCCGAACGGGCGTCAGCATCGCGTACTCTTTCAACTTCACGATTTAAACCGCGGTTTTGACGATGCGAGTATTGCGTGCTCGGTGTTCCTCGCGGTATTCCGGATTATTTCGTAGTTCAGCTTGTCGATTTGAAATCCGTGCAATGATTTGTAGCCGATTTCGCATGTAACGTTGTTAAGACCGGTTAGCTGCATCCTGACGACGTTGTTCGACCGATCTTCTATTAAGTCGTGGCATATTTTTTTGGTTTTTTTTTACAATTATTTTTAAATTAACATAATTTATATTTTTAAAGAAACACAGGTTATTATTATTTTTAACACTTGTAACTTATGTACGTAAACCAATCACGGATAATATTGAATTGTAATCACAATTTTTTTTAAATTATTACTTTATTAAATATTTTTATTAAATTTATAATTAAAAAAAAACACAATTATTATTTTTAATTAATTTAATTTAATTATTAATTTTTATTAATTTAATTAATAATTTTAATTAACCACGGATAATTTTGAACTTATTATAATTATTATAATATTTTGAGTTAGTGAAATACTCACTTTTATTTTCTATAAGCGCTTTGATCTGAACACTTATGATTGCTCATAAGAACTGAAAACATGTTTAATATTAAGCATTTATGTCACTCTATAAACCAAGGACTAACTACCTCCTAAATTTTATGACCCTGACATATGTTTCAAGAGTTCTGTGTATATACAAGTTAACACAATTGCCTAAATCAGCGTTCTAACATAATTGCCTAAATCAGCGTTCTAACACAATTGCCTAAATCAGCGTTCCCACAGCGGACTATTTAATACGTTTGCTAAGTCAGCGTTCTCACAGCGGATATTGCACATCAAGTGCAATAAACTCTGTAGTCAACGACTGCCAAAACCGTGGGATCGCACACCAAGCAAGAAAGGCGACACCACGCACGAGGCGTAGAGTCAGCGCTTTGCAATTGAGGGCTAGCTTATATTTAAGATCAATCTGTCAAGTAGCTTTAGTTTGGAATTGGTTAAAAAACGGATCAGTCTGTCGATAACAAAAACTACTCCAAGTCTCATTAATTGGCGCCCAACGGGTTGAAAAATTCACGACCCGGCTAACCAAAAGTATGTTTCTATAAAACGTTTCGCGTCAACACCGACGGTAACGGGAAAGGAGAATAATAATAAAAAACTGTGTACTATAAATCGTCAAAAACGCAAAATTTTCTTAAAAAACGTTTCGCGTCAACAGCGACGGTAACGAAGGAAGAAAATCATAATAAAAACTGTGTAATCTTCAAAAACGCAATTTAAAAAAAAAAAAAAAAACCTTTAAAAACAACTTTAACAAAAATAAATTTAAGTTAGATAAATATCTAAACAAAAAATGTAAGTAGAATGCTCACTTGTATTAATTTTTAAAAAAGTAAAATTTTAGAATTGAAAAAAAAAAACACAGAAACCCAATTCCAGTTTTTATTAAGTGATAACGCAGCGCTTGCTTTCATATAAATTTTCAAACTACTTTTATGAGTGACCCCGAGTTAGACGAACTACTTCAAAAATTTTAAAGATTAGACACCATAATCAGTAAGCCAGAAAACCCAACAATTAATAAAATGGCAGTTACCCAAGACCAACTGAAAGCAATCGTAGAAGCCGCAGTTCAGAGTGCATTAACTCTGCAGGAAAGAACATTTGAGGCAAAGTTTAGAGAAATTAATGATAAGCTAACCAGTTTTAATATTAGCGCTTCAGAGGTAGAAACTTTTAAAGATGCAGAGATACTTCCAAATATCGTCTGTAAGGAGACCCTAGATATCATTAATTCTCTCCCAGCCTTTGAAGGGAGACAGGAAACATACGTATCCTGGAGAAAAGCGGCACACACCGCTTATAAAATTTTTGAAGCTTACGATGGTAGCTCACAGCACTATCAAGCTTTAGGTATAATAAGAAACAAAATAAAGGGACCAGCAGACATGGTCTTATCTTCATTTAATACTCCTTTAAATTTTAGAGCAATCATAATTCGTCTTGATTTCACTTATGCGGACAAACGTCCCATTTACTTAATAGAACAAGAATTATCAACGCTACGCCAGGGTAATATGACTATATTACAATATTATGATGAGGTTGAGAAAAAACTCACTTTGCTGACAAACAAAACCATCATGACCTACGACAATGTGGTCGCGGCGTCATTGAACGAAAAGTACAGAATGGATGCTTTAAGAGTATTCATTTCAGGTGCCAAGAAGTCGCTAAGTGACGTACTTTTTTCGGCAAGACCAAGTGACCTTCCTTCGGCTTTAGCTTTAGCACAAGAAGTCGAGTCAAACCATGAACGCTACGTATTTGCAAGCAACTTTGCAAAAAGCGTTGAGACAAGGACACAAAAATTAGAGAGTTCACCCCGAAACTCCCAGGCAGAAAACAACCAAATTAGGAAAACCCCATATTTTACTAAAAAACAAACAGCTCAACCCAGACAGCAAGAACAGGTACAACCTATGGACGTTGACCAATCTATGCGTTCGCGACAAACGGCCCAGAACCAGGGATTCCAAAACGGACAAAATCAAAACAATCAGTGGCAACCACAGCAACAGGCTCAGGCAACAAAAAGGTCAAACAGCGGCACGGCCAGATTCACAGGTCCAAAGCAACAGAGAATTAACTTCTTAGCTCCAATTGACAGCCCACCCGATGGTAGAGAAATAGAATACCAGGATGAGGCATACCAGCAGGCCAACGACGTCGAAGATGATCTCATTCAATATGACGAGGTCAATTTTTTAGGCATAACTCCCTGCTGCCGTTCATTGAAAGAACGATCGCAGGGAAGAAAATCAGACTATTAATTGACACTGGTGCATCGAAAAATTACATAAAACCGCTTAAAGAATTAGAAAACATTTTACCAGTAGCTAACCCCTTTCGGGTTAAGTCAATCCACGGTTTCAATAGTATAGACCAGAAATGTTTAATGCACCTATTTGACCTCGACACAACTTTCTTTTTACTTCCAAATTTAAATACATTTGAGGGAATAATTGGTCTTGACCTTCTCAAGCAAGCGGACGTCCTGTTGGATTTCAAAAATAAGACTTTGACAACAAACACAGGCTCTGAAGTTATTCGTTACCATAAATGCGCTAGTGTAAATTTCACCAAAATAGGGGACATTCAAGTACCCTCCGCAGTTACACAAACATTCCAAGAAACGATTGGGAATCGGGAAGGTGTTTTCGCAGACCCTGAAGAAGCTCTGCCATACAACACAAATATTATAGGTACCATTCGAACAACCAATGAAGAGCCTATTTATTCAAAATTATACCCTTACCCAATGGGTGTTGCAGACTTTGTTAATTCCGAAATCAAGTCTCTATTAAAGGACGGTATAATTAGGCCATCTAGATCACCCTACAACAATCCCGTTTGGGTAGTCGACAAAAAAGGGACAGATGAGCAAGGAAATACAAAGAAACGATTAGTTATTGATTTTAGGAAACTAAATTTAAAAACAATTGATGATAAATACCCCATTCCAAGTATACCCGTTATTTTGTCAAATCTTGGCAAAGCAAATTATTTTACAACACTCGACCTAAAATCCGGCTTTCATCAAATACTTCTCGCAGAGAAAGACAGGGAAAAAACAGCATTTTCAGTGGGAAATGGAAAATACGAATTTTGTAGACTTCCATTTGGACTGAAAAACGCCCCTAGTATTTTCCAAAGAGCCATCGACGATGTGCTTAGAGAACAAATTGGCAAATCATGTTATGTTTACGTCGATGATGTAATCATCTATTCGGAAAACATGACTGACCATATTAACCATATTGCATGGGTGTTGGACAAGTTGTATGAAGCCAACATGAGAGTTTCACGGGAAAAGTCTAACTTTTTCAAGGACTGCGTGGAATACTTAGGTTTTGTTGTATCTCGCGGCGGTATAAGAACATGCCCAAAAAAAGTAGAAGCTATTCGTGCCTATGAGGAACCCACAACACTTTTCAATGTTAGGTCATTCCTTGGATTAGCCAGTTATTTTAGGTGTTTTATCAAAGACTTTGCATCAATGGCAAAACCCTTGAGCGACATTCTGAAGGGCATAAATGGTAAGGTCAGTGCGACACAATCAAAAAAGATTCAGGTAAAACTCGACGAAAAACAACGACACGCCTTCGACAAACTCAAAGAGCTTCTCGCTTCAGAAAACGTAATGTTGCTCTACCCGGACTACAAGAAGCCGTTTGACTTAACAACAGACGCTTCTTCCCTTGGATTAGGAGCAGTATTGTCTCAAAATGGCAAACCCATTACAATGATTTCAAGGACTCTGAAAGATAGGGAACTGAATTTCGCGACGAATGAAAGAGAATTGTTGGCAATAGTATGGGCCCTGAAAAATCTCAGAAATTACTTATATGGAGTAAAAAATTTAAACATCTTTACTGACCATCAACCACTGACGTTCGCGGTTTCTGATAGAAACCCAAACGCAAAGATAAAACGATGGAAAGCTTTCATAGACGAGCATAACGCTCAAATTTTTTATAAACCCGGGAAAGAGAACTACGTGGCGGACGCCTTGTCCAGACACAACATTCATGCCTTAGAAGAAGAGGCACAATCGGATATTGCTACTATTCATAGCGAGGCATCATTTACCCATACAATAGAATCATCCGAAAAACCCATAAATTGTTTTCGTAACCAAATAATAATCGAAGAAAGTAATACTTCCACAGATAATACTATAATCATGTTCGGGAAAAAAATACGCCATTTTATATATTTTTCAGATAGAGAAACTCTATTACAAAGAGTGTGCGACGTCGTTAACAAAGACGTTGTTAACGCCATCCTTTGTGAGCTTCCAATCCTAGCCTTTCTACAACATAATTTAGTAGAAACATTCCCAAAAACTAAATTTCATTACACTAAACTTATGGTAACTGATGTTGTAGACAAGAACGAACAAAAAAGAAATAATAACTGCGGAACATAATAGGGCTCATAGAGCCCCACAAGAGAACATGAAACAAATTTTTCAGGACTATTTTTTTCCCCAATATGACAAATCTAATCAACGAAGTTGCGTCAAATTGTAAAATTTGCCAAAAGTCTAAATATAGTCGCCATCCCATAAAGCAAACACTTGTGGAAACACAAATTCCATCAAGTGTGGGTGAAATATTACACGTCGATATTTACTCTACTGACAAAAAATTTTTCTCACAAGCATTGATAAATTTTCCAAATTCGCAATCGTACAACCGATTGCATCCAGAACAATAATAGACATTCAGTCTGCACTTTTACAGCTTATTAATTTCTACCGTAATACAAAAACACTTTACTGCGACAATGAACCCTCTATCAAATCCATGACAATACAATCATTACTAAGTAACTTATATAATATTCAAATAGTTAATTGTCCACCTTCGCACAGCACTTCAAACGGACAGGTTGAAAGGTTCCATAGCACTCTAGGCGACATGGCGCGGTGTTTGCGAGAACAAAGAAAGATTACCAATACAATAGAAGCAGGGCTTCAGGCTACCATCGAATACAACAGGAGCATCCATTCGGTCACTGACAGATGACCCATTGATATAGTTCATAGTTCGCTCCCACAGTTGGAAGCAGAAATAAAAGAGAAAATTACTAAAGCCCAAAAGGCACAACTAGAACGGTTCAATAATAAAAGAAAAGATAGGAAGTTTAACGTCGGTGACATGGTCTTGGTAAAAATAAATAAAAGATTAGGAACCAAACTCTCGCCACTTTTTACTGAAGGTAAAATTGAGGCAGATTTAGGAACCACAGTTTTGATTAAGGGTAAGATAGTTCATAAAGATAATATTAAGTAACAAGAAATTTTTCTATAAATTTTTATGCTTTGGCTCACACTACTTCTTCTATCAACAACGACTGCAAAACTGACTGACTACACGAACGCGGACTACATCCCCATACTAGACGGAGACGCTACTATCTGGGACGAGTACCAATACTTGAGACACACCTCAAACCTGACTATGTTTACAGAATTAATTGCAGACACAGGCAGAATGAGAAACCATTTCCCACAATCTCACATGAGACTATTACTGGACTCGGACATACGGCACCTTAAGACACTTCTTACGACTCTGGACATTCACCATCGTCATGCTAGGAGCTTAAATTTCCTAGGTACAGCTCTAAAAGTAGTTGCAGGAACCCCAGATTTCGAAGATTTTGAGAACTTCAAATTTAAACAACAGGAACTTATTCAGGCCGAAAATAGTCAGATAGAAATTAATACAAAAACTCAAGACCAAATTAATAAATTAACAAACGCAGTAAATCTCTTAGTGGAAAACAAAAAAAGCAAAAATTATTAGCACTGAACATATATATGAAATCTTATTGACAAGAAATAGAATACTAATCCAAGAACTTGAGACTTTAATGCTGACGATCACTTTAACGAAAATTGGAATTGTAAATCCTGCAATCCTAAACTCAAATGACTTAAAACAAATAATCAATAAAAATGAGCATCCTACAAATATAAGTATAACAGACATAATTGAAATATCAAAAGTTAAAGTTTTATTAAATAAAGATTTTGTATACTTTATAATTAAGTTACCTAAGCCTAGCCTAACTTGTAAGAAAATAATATTACATCCCGTGCAACATAATGGTAGCATCATTAACTTCTTTAATGAGAACAACATCGCTGATTGCAACGTTACAACAACGTTCTGCAAGAAACTGCCTCACCCAACATGTGCGCAACAACTTCACTCTGGCGAAGTCGCCCATTGCTCAACACGAACGAGTCACTTAGAGCCAATGACGATCATCGACGAGGGCGTAATTGTCATCAATGACAAAACAGTTACAATCAATGAGAAGACTCTCACCGGAACCTTCCTACTCACCTTCAACAGTGAAGCTAAGATCAACGGGACGGTGTACCACAACCTAAAAAATTACGTTGAGAAATCTCCTGGATCACCAACATCCACCCTATAGAACGTGACTCACCACGAAGAAATCCTCAGCCTACCGTACTTACGAAAATTAAGTATGGAGAACTTACACTACATCACTGGGGTAAAAGGAAGCCTCGAAAAATGGACACTAATACCAACACTAGTGGCAAGCTTTCTATTTTTTGCCTTCTATGTCATCTTCAAGCTCTACAAGAGGCGCAGATCAAATCGAGCTCAGCAAAACATTCAGGCCTTTATAGAATCTTTTAAGAAGACCGAGGACGCCCTTCATTTAAGCGAGGGAGGAGTTAACACAATTGCCTAAATCAGCGTTCTAACATAATTGCCTAAATCAGCGTTCTAACACAATTGCCTAAATCAGCGTTCCCACAGCGGATATTTAATACGTTTGCTAAGTCAGCGTTCTCACAGCGGATATTGCACATCAAGTGCAATAAACTCTGTAGTCAACGACTGCCAAAACCGTGGGATCGCACACCAAGCAAGAAAGGCGACACCACGCACGAGGCGCAGAGTCAGCGCTTTGCAATTGAGGGCTAGCTTATATTTAAGATCAATCTGTCAAGTAGCTTTAGTTTGGAATTGGTTAATAAACGGATCAGTCTGTCGATAACAAAAACTACTCCAAGGCTCATTAATTTACACATATCCTGTTGTATTGGGGCCCTTAAAGATGATTTCAGAGTTGTATGCAAATACATGCTACCTGTTATATTGTGACCCTTTTAGTTGCTATCAGAGTTGTGAGTATAAACATGCTACCTGTTATTTTATGACCCTGACAGATGTTTACAGAGTTGTGTATATTTACACACAACTTGTTGTATTGGGGTCCTTAAAAATGTTTTTGTACATGTTACATTGTGACCCTTTTAGGTGCTATCAGAGTTGTGAGTATAAACATGCTGCCTCGAATATTGTGACCCTTAAAGATGACACCAAAGTTGTGTTTATAAATATGCTAACTGGAATATGATCCTTGTAAACATTATCAAAATGTGATGCATTAAACAACATTCAGGCTCGCGAACATTTTAAATACAAAATCACAGATAAATTCATTCAAACAAAATTTCGATCTGGCGGTAGGTTTGTATGGCGATTCCTTCAATCCTTGTCCAATATATACTACATACATGGATTGATAAAATAAATGTTTTTATCATATTTTGGGCAAATAGCATTTTTTTTATACCCGTCACACACAGTGTGGAGGGTATTATCATTTTGTCAGAAAGTTTGTAACATTAGAAGTATTTTTACCCAACTTGGAGTGACTACATTCATAAATAAAGTTATTTTCATACAAAAAATCCGGAAAAACGGTAAGTTTGTATGGGGGCTATACCTGAAAATGGGCGTGGCACCTTCGATTTGACATTGGATGACATAAGAAGTGTTTTTATCCGATTTGGAGTATATATATTCATAAATAATACATATATACATACGAAAATTCGAAAATGGACGGTAAGTCTGTATGGAGGCTATACCCAGAAATGGGCGTGGCGCCTTGATTTTGACATTGGATGACATTGGAAGTTTTTTCCCCCAATTTGGAGTAAATATATTCTTATAACTATTTTCATACAAAAATTTAAAAAAAGTTTGTAAGTTTGTATGGGGGCTATACCTAAAAATGAGCTCAAGTTCCAAATTTCAGCATAATATCTTTATATTTTCACATAAAAAATGGGTAGAAATAAACAGACAGACGGACATGGCTAGATCGATTCGTCTCGTCGAGCTGATCAATAATATATATACCATAGATGCCTACTTTAATGCGTTACAATCTTTCCGACATACTTATAATAAAAATTAACACTGAACTTGCATATAATAAAAAACGGAAGAAGACATAAATAGAAAAAAAAATATATAAAAATACGTTAGAAACTTGTATTATTAAAAAAAATTAATATTAATATATAATAATATTAATAAAACATATATATAGTATACATACAATATTATAGAATATACATACTTATATTTATATTAACACTTTAAAATTGATTTACTACAAGATGAAAAAAAAAATATTTTATACTTCATAAAATAAAAATAATTATACACAAAGAAGTTTTTTTTTTTTTTTTTTTTTTTTTTTGATTATTCGCTTAGGGGGAATCTTCAAAGACACCACCGTGCAGGTGATAGTGTGAGATTCTTACTCACTAAACCTCCCTCCGCATCGAAAACATGTTAATCAGCTAAATCAATAGCTATGAAACATAGTTATGACGTGAAATGATTAACTGACAGGGTGACGTTAAGTCAAAAGTAACTCAAAGTTAGAAGGACTTTAAAGAATAAACATAAACATTAACGATGCCACAGGTCGCTTGGGTGAAGTCGCTTTAGTCTTCTTCGACATGAATTTGTAGTTAATGTCACCGCCAATTGGTTGACATGACCTTTGAGACGATCATTGTATCTGCTGGTATGTAGATTAATCTGCTCCATAACAGTCGGTATTCTCAAATCTTCGTGAAGCGTTTCGTTGCGTACATACCATGGTGCACCAGCAATACGTCGGAGCGTCTTGTTTTGGAGTACTTGAACTCTTTTAATGTTGGAGTGTGCCGCAGAGCCCCAAATCGGCAAACAGTACATCCAGGTCGGGGCAATTATTGATCGATAAATAGTCAGTTTATTCCTCAAACTCAGTTTACTCGACGATCTCAACAGCCAGTTTAGCTTACGTAACTTAGCAATACAGGAAGCAATAGTTTTGTGAATATGCATGCGCCAAGTAAGACGGCGGTCCAGAAACATACCTAAATATCGAACACAATTTGTTTGTGGTATAACATCATTATTAAATGACACATCCGGACAATTTCCTTTTCTAAGTGCAAAAGTACAATGCTGTGACTTGTTGCTATTAACTGCTATATTCCAACGAGTGGCCCATCTGCTAAAATTATTCAGGAACTCCTGCGATAGATCTGCAGCATCACTGTTGCTAGCTGAGCTAGCTACAAAAACAGTATCATCCGCATAAGTAGCAAGCATTGTGTTAGGTGCAACATGAATCGGTAAATCTGCAGTATACAGAGTGTACAAAACTGGTCCCAGTACACTTCCTTGAGGAACACCAGCATTGATGCATCGAATACTTGACCGATCATCACGAACTTCAACCATAAAGTGGCGTCGAAGCAAATAAGACTTGAGAAGAAGGTATTGTGCCGCTGGTAGGAGAGATTTTAACTTGTAGAGTAAACCTTCATGCCAGACTCTATCGAACGCCTGTTTAACATCCAAGAAAACAGCAGAGCTATACTGCTTATTTTCGAAACCTTCAAGGATTTTTTGTACAACTCGATGAACTTGTTCTTGCGTACTATGTTGTTGCCTAAATCCAAACTGATGACTAGGAATCGTATTCTGAATAGACGTAACAGACGAAAAGTACAGAATGGATGCTTTAAAAGTATTCATTTTTTTAGCTTTAGCACAAGAAGTCGAGTCAAACCATGAACGCTACGTATTTGCAAGCAACCTTGCAAAAAGCGTTGAGACAAGGACACAAAAAATTAGAGAGTTCACCCCGAAACTCCCAGGCAGAAAACAACCAAATTAGGAAAACCCCATATTTTACTAAAAAACAAACAGCTCAACCCAGACAGCAAGAACAGGTACAGCCTATGGACGTTGACCAATCTATGCGTTCGCGACAAACGGCCCAGAACCAGGGATTCCAAAACGGACAAAATCAAAACAATCAGTGGCAACCACAGCAACAGGCTCAGGCAACAAAAAGGTCAAACAGCGGCACGGCCAAATTCACAGGTCCAAAGCAACAGAGAATTAACTTCTTAGCCCCAATTGACAGCCCACCCGATGGTAGAGAAATAGAATACCAGGATGAGGCATACCAGCAGGCTAACGACGTCGAAGATGATCTCATTCAATATGACGAGGTCAATTTTTTAGGCATAACTCCCTGCTGCCGTTCATTGAAAGAACGATCGCTGGGAAGAAAATCAGACTATTAATTGACACTGGTGCATCGAAAAATTACATAAAACCGCTTAAAGAATTAGAAAACATTTTACCAGTAGCTAACCCCTTTCGGGTTAAGTCAATCCACGGTTTCAATAGTATAGACCAGAAATGTTTAATGCACCTATTTGAATTCGACACAACTTTCTTTTTACTTCCAAATTTAAATACATTTGAGGGAATAATTGGTCTTGACCTTCTCAAGCAAGCGGACGTCCTGTTGGATTTCAAAAATAAGACTTTGACAACAAACACAGGCTCTGAAGTTATTCGTTACCATAAATGCGCTAGTGTAAATTTCACCAAAATAGGGGACATTCAAGTACCCTCCGCAGTTACACAAACATTCCAAGAAACGATTGGGAATCGGGAAGGTGTTTTCGCAGACCCTGAAGAAGCTCTGCCATACAACACAAATATTATAGGTACCATTCGAACAACCAATGAAGAGCCTATTTATTCAAAATTATACCCTTACCCAATGGGTGTTGCAGACTTTGTTAATTCCGAAATCAAGTCTCTATTAAAGGACGGTATAATTAGGCCATCTAGATCACCCTACAACAATCCCGTTTGGGTAGTCGACAAAAAAGGGACAGATGAGCAAGGAAATACAAAGAAACGATTAGTCATTGATTTTAGGAAACTAAATTTAAAAACAATTGATGATAAATACCCCATTCCAAGTATACCCGTTATTTTGTCAAATCTTGGCAAAGCAAATTATTTTACAACACTCGACCTAAAATCCGGCTTTCATCAAATACTTCTCGCAAAGAAAGACAGGGAAAAAACAGCATTTTCAGTGGGAAATGGAAAATACGAATTTTGTAGACTTCCATTTGGACTGAAAAACGCCCCTAGTATTTTCCAAAGAGCCATCGACGATGTGCTTAGAGAACAAATTGGCAAATCATGTTATGTTTACGTCGATGATGTAATCATCTATTCGGAAAAACATGACTGACCATATTAACCATATTGCATGGGTGTTGGACAAGTTGTATGAAGCAGTTTTTTTGTTTTTGTATCTCGCGGCGGTATAAGAACATGCCCAAAAAAGTAGAAGCTATTCGTGCCTATGAGGAACCCACAACACTTTTCAATGTTAGGTCATTCCTTGGATTAGCCAGTTATTTTAGGTGTTTTATCAAAGACTTTGCATCAATGGCAAAACCCTTGAGCGACATTCTGAAGGGCATAAATGGTAAGGTCAGTGCGACACAATCAAAAAAGATTCAGGTAAAACTCGACGAAAAACAACGACACGCCTTCGACAAACTCAAAGAGCTTCTCGCTTCAGAAAACGTAATGTTGCTCTACCCGGACTACAAGAAGCCGTTTGACTTAACAACAGACGCTTCTTCCCTTGGATTAGGAGCAGTATTGTCTCAAAATGGCAAACCCATTACAATGATTTCAAGGACTCTGAAAGATAGGGAACTGAATTTCGCTACGAATGAAAGAGAATTGTTGGCAATAGTATGGGCCCTGAAAAATCTCAGAAATTACTTATATGGAGTAAAAAATTTAAACATCTTTACTGACCATCAACCACTGACGTTCGCGGTTTCTGATAGAAACCCAAACGCAAAGATAAAACGATGGAAAGCTTTCATAGAGGAGCATAACGCTCAAATTTTTTATAAACCCGGGAAAGAGAACTACGTGGCGGACGCCTTGTCCAGACACAACATTCATGCCTTAGAAGAAGAGGCACAATCGGATATTGCTACTATTCATAGCGAGGTATCATTTACCCATACAATAGAATCATCCGAAAAACCCATAAATTGTTTTCGTAACCAAATAATAATCGAAGAAAGTAATATTTCCACAGATAATACTATAATCATGTTCGGGATAAAAATACGCCATTTTATATATTTTTCAGATAGAGAAACTCTATTACAAAGAGTGTGCGACGTCGTTAACAAAGACGTTGTTAACGCCATCCTTTGTGAGCTTCCAACCCTAGCCTTTCTACAACATAATTTAGTAGAAACATTCCCAAAAACTTAATTTCATTACACTAAACTTATGGTAACTGATGTTGTAGACAAGAACGAACAAAAAGAAATAATAACTGCGGAACATAATAGGGCTCATAGAGCCCCACAAGAGAACATGAAACAAATTTTTTCAAGACTATTTTTTTCCCCAATATGACAAATCTAATCAACGAAGTTGCGTCAAATTGTAAAATTTGCCAAAAGTCTAAATATAGTCGCCATCCCATAAAGCAAACACTTGTGGAAACACAAATTCCATCAAGTGTGGGTGAAACATTACACGTCGATATTTACTCTACTGACAAAAAATTTTTTCTCACAAGCATTGATAAATTTTCCAAATTCGCAATTGTACAACCGATTGCATCCAGAACAATAATAGACATTCAGTCTGCACTTTTACAGCTTATTAATTTCTACCGTAATACAAAAACACTTTACTGCGACAATGAACCCTCTATCAAATCCATGACAATACAATCATTACTAAGTAACTTATATAATATTCAAATAGTTAATTGTCCACCTTCGCACAGCACTTCAAACGGACAGGTTGAAAGGTTCCATAGCACTCTAGGCGACATGGCGCGGTGTTTGCGAGAACAAAGAAAGATTACCAATACAATAGAAGCAGGGCTTCAGGCTACCATCGAATACAACAGGAGCATCCATTCGGTCACTGACAGATGACCCATTGATATAGTTCATAGTTCGCTCCCACAATTGGAAGCAGAAATAAAAGAGAAAATTACTAAAGCCCAAAAAGGCTCAACTAGAACGGTTCAATAATAAAAGAAAAGATAGGAAGTTTAACGTCGGTGACATGGTCTTGGTAAAAATAAATAAAAGATTAGGAACCAAACTCTCGCCACTTTTTACTGAAGGTAAAATTGAGGCAGATTTAGGAACCACAGTTTTGATTAAGGGTAAGATAGTTCATAAAGATAATATTAAGTAACAAGAAATTTTTCTATAAATTTTTATGCTTTGGCTCACACTACTTCTTCTATCAACAACGACTGCAAAACTGACTGACTACACGAACGCGGACTACATCCCCATACTAGACGGAGACGCTACTATCTGGGACGAGTACCAATACTTGAGACACACCTCAAACCTGACTATGTTTACAGAATTAATTGCAGACACAGACAGAATGAGAAACCATTTCCCACAATCTCACATGAGACTATTACTGGACTCGGACATACGGCACCTTAAGACACTTCTTACGACTCTGGACATTCACCATCGTCATGCTAGGAGCTTAAATTTCCTAGGTACAGCTCTAAAAGTAGTTGCAGGAACCCCAGATTTCGAAGATTTTGAGAACTTCAAATTTAAACAACAGGAACTTATTCAGGCCGAAAATAGTCAGATAGAAATTAATACAAAAACTCAAGACCAAATTAATAAATTAACAAACGCAGTAAATCTCTTAGTGGAAAACAAAAAAAGCAAAAATTATTAGCACTGAACATATATATGAAATCTTATTGACAAGAAACAGAATACTAATCCAAGAACTTGAGACTTTAATGCTGACGATCACTTTAACGAAAATTGGAATTGTAAATCCTGCAATCCTAAACTCAAATGACTTAAAACAAATAATCAATAAAAATGAGCATCCTACAAATATAAGTATAACAGACATAATTGAAATATCAAAAGTTAAAGTTTTATTAAATAAAGATTTTGTATACTTTATAATTAAGTTACCTAAGCCTAGCCTAACTTGTAAGAAAATAATATTACATCCCGTGCAACATAATGGTAGCATCATTAACTTCTTTAATGAGAACAACATCGCTGATTGCGTCGACCAGATAATTCCTATTGGTAACTGCAGCGCGACGCTTACAACAACGTTCTGCAAGAAACTGCCTCACCCAACATGTGCGCAACAACTTCACTCTGGCGAAGTCGCCCATTGCTCAACACGAACGAGTCACTTAGAGCCAATGACGATCATCGACGAGGGCGTAATTGTCATCAATGACAAAACAGTTACAATCAATGAGAAGACTCTCACCGGAACCTTCCTACTCACCTTCAACAGTGAAGCTAAGATCAACGGGACGGTGTACCACAACCTAAAAAATTACGTTGAGAAATCTCCTGGATCACCAACATCCACCCTATAGAACGTGACTCACCACGAAGAAATCCTCAGCCTACCGTACTTACGAAAATTAAGTATGGAGAACTTACACTACATCACTGGGGTAAAAGGAAGCCTCGAAAAATGGACACTAATACCAACACTAGTGGCAAGCTTTCTATTTTTTGCCTTCTATGTCATCTTCAAGCTCTACAAGAGGCGCAGATCAAATCGAGCTCAGCAAAACATCCAGGCCTTTATAGAATCTTTTAAGAAGACCGAGGACGCCCTTCATTTAAGCGAGGGAGGAGTTAACACAATTGCCTAAATCAGCGTTCTAACATAATTGCCTAAATCAGCGTTCTAACACAATTGCCTAAATCAGCGTTCCCACAGCGGATATTTAATACGTTTGCTAAGTCAGCGTTCTCACAGCGGATATTGCACATCAAGTGCAATAAACTCTGTAGTCAACGACTGCCAAAACCGTGGGATCGCACAACAAGCAAGAAAGGCGACACCACGCACGAGGCGCAGAGTCAGCGCTTTGCAATTGAGGGCTAGCTTATATTTAAGATCAATCTGTCAAGTAGCTTTAGTTTGGAATTGGTTAATAAACGGATCAGTCTGTCGATAACAAAAACTACTCCAAGGCTCATTAATTTACACATATCATGTTGTATTGGGGCCCTTAAAGATGATTTCAGAGTTGTATGCAAATACATGCTACCTGTTATATTGTGACCCTTTTAGTTGCTATCAGAGTTGTGAGTATAAACATGCTACCTGTTATTTTATGACCCTGACAGATGTTTACAGAGTTGTGTATATTTACACACAACTTGTTGTATTGGGGTCCTTAAAAATGTTTTTGTACATGTTACATTGTGACCCTTTTAGGTGCTATCAGAGTTGTGAGTATAAACATGCTGCCTCGAATATTGTGACCCTTAAAGATGACACCAAAGTTGTGTTTATAAATATGCTAACTGGAATATGATCCTTGTAAACATTATCAAAATGTGATGCATTAAACAACATTCAGGCTCGCGAACATTTTAAATACAAAATCACAGATAAATTCATTCAAACAAAATTTCGATCTGGCGGTAGGTTTGTATGGCGATTCCTTCAATCCTTGTCCAATATATACTACATACATGGATTGATAAAATAAATGTTTTTATCATATTTTGGGCAAATAGCATTTTTTTTATACCCGTCACACACAGTGTGGAGGGTATTATCATTTTGTCAGAAAGTTTGTAACATTAGAAGTATTTTTACCCAACTTGGAGTGACTACATTCATAAATAAAAGTTATTTTCATACAAAAAATCCGGAAAAACGGTAAGTTTGTATGGGGGCTATACCTGAAAATGGGCGTGGCACCTTCGATTTGACATTGGATGACATAAGAAGTGTTTTTATCCGATTTGGAGTATATATATTCATAAATAATACATATATACATACGAAAATTCGAAAATGGACGGTAAGTCTGTATGGAGGCTATACCCAGAAATGGGCGTGGCGCCTTGATTTTGACATTGGATGACATTGGAAGTTTTTCCCCCAATTTGGAGTAAATATATTCTTATAACTATTTTCATACAAAAATTTAAAAAAAAAAAATTTGTAAGTTTGTATGGGGGCTATACCTAAAAATGAGCTCAAGTTCCAAATTTCAGCATAATATCTTTATATTTTCACATAAAAAATGGGTAGAAATAAACAGACAGACGGACATGGCTAGATCGATTCGTCTCGTCGAGCTGATCAATAATATATATACCATAGATGCCTACTTTAATGCGTTACAATCTTTCCGACATACTTATAATAAAAATTAACACTGAATTTGCATATAATAAAAAACGGAAGAAGACATAAATAGAAAAAAAAATATATAAAAATACGTTAGAAACTTGTATTATTAAAAAAATTAATATTAATATATAATAATATTAATAAAACATATATATAGTATACATACAATATTATAGAATATACATACTTATATTTATATTAACACTTTAAAATTGATTTACTACAAAAAGAAAAAAAAAAAATTTTTATTTCTACAAGTTTTTTTTTATTTTTTTGATTATTCGCGTAGGGGGAATCTTCAAAGACACCACCGTGCAGGTGATAGTGTGAGATTCTTACTCACTAAACCTCCCTCCGCATCGAAAACATGTTAATCAGCTAAATCAATAGCTATGAAACATAGTTATGACGTGAAATGATTAACTGACAGGGTGACGTTAAGTCAAAAGTAACTCAAAGTTAGAAGGACTTTAAAGAATAAACATAAACATTAACGATGCCACAGGTCGCTTGGGTGAAGTCGCTTTAGTCTTCTTCGACATGAATTTGTAGTTAATGTCACCGCCAATTGGTTGACATGACCTTTGAGACGATCATTGTATCTGCTGGTATGTAGATTAATCTGCTCCATAACAGTCGGTATTCTCAAATCTTCGTGAAGCGTTTCGTTGCGTACATACCATGGTGCACCAGCAATACGTCGGAGCGTCTTGTTTTGGAGTACTTGAACTCTTTTAATGTTGGAGTGTGCCGCAGAGCCCCAAATCATCAAACAGTACATCCAGGTCGGGGCAATTATTGATCGATAAATAGTCAGTTTATTCCTCAAACTCAGTTTACTCGACGATCTCAACAGCCAGTTTAGCTTACGTAACTTAGCAATACAGGAAGCAATAGTTTTGTGAATATGCATGCGCCAAGTAAGACGGCGGTCCAGAAACATACCTAAATATCGAACACAATTTGTTTGTGGTATAACATCATTATTAAATGACACATCCGGACAATTTCCTTTTCTAAGTGCAAAAGTACAATGCTGTGACTTGTTGCTATTAACTGCTATATTCCAACGAGTGGCCCATCTGCTAAAATTATTCAGGAACTCCTGCGATAGATCTGCAGCATCACTGTTGCTAGCTGAGCTAGCTACAAAAACAGTATCATCCGCATAAGTAGCAAGCATTGTGTTAGGTGCAACATGAATCGGTAAATCTGCAGTATACAGAGTGTACAAAACTGGTCCCAGTACACTTCCTTGAGGAACACCAGCATTGATGCATCGAATACTTGACCGATCATCACGAACTTCAACCATAAAGTGGCGTCGAAGCAAATAAGACTTGAGAAGAAGGTATTGTGCCGCTGGTAGGAGAGATTTTAACTTGTAGAGTAAACCTTCATGCCAGACTCTATCGAACGCCTGTTTAACATCCAAGAAAACAGCAGAGCTATACTGCTTATTTTCGAAACCTTCAAGGATTTTTTTGTACAACTCGATGAACTTGTTCTTGCGTACTATGTTGTTGCCTAAATCCAAACTGATGACTAGGAATCGTATTCTGAATAGACGTAACAGACAGCATCCGATTCAAAAATATCCGCTCAAATATTTTTGAAAATGTTGGAAGCAAACTAATTGGTCTATAAGATTCAACCAAATTGTCCGGTTTTCCAGGTTTTGGAACCATTATAATTACAGCGTACTTCCACTGAGAGGGAAAGTGGTAAAGACGAGCCATTGCATTGAAGAGCATAACTAAGAACATTACACCAATTTCAGGAAGAGCTTTAGCTACTCTACCATCAACTGCATCGTAACCAGGTGCTTTGGATGTTTTAAGCTTCCTAATTTGAAAACGCACCTCATCCGGTGTAATTGGAGATATTGGTTGTACCATAGGCAGTTCATCTTCCAGGTAAGACACCGTTTCAAGAACATCATTTGGACTAGCTAACTCAAAAGGTGTAAATCGGTTTTGCAATTCATTAGCAAAAGCTTCAGCAATCTCTGCATCTGATCGACACCATGTTCCATCTGACCGTTGAATAGGGATACGCCTGAGAGGTTGCCGTTTAATACGACGTGTGGCCTTCCAAAGATTGTATCCATAATGCTTATTTGGGTCAGCATTACGAAGAAGATCATCAAAATAGTCCTTCTTTGCATCAATCAACAATTTTGAAAGAGCATTCTCAGCGCGTCGATATGTTCGCTTATCCAGCTCGTTACGGGTGCGCATTGCTCTCCTACGTAATGCTCTTTTACGTCTCACCAGATCTATAATCACAGGGTTTAAAAGAGGTTGGGTTGGATTAGGAGAGATTGAAGATGGTTGCCCAACCATCGAGTATTCAGCAGCATCATAAATATTTCGCAAGAAAATCTCAGCAGCATCATCAATATCAGCAGGACTACTTAGTTCCATATTTAAATTGACCAGATGCTCTAATCTGCGCTGAAATTGAGGTATATTAGCTTCACGTGGAAGAAGACGAGGCTTTGCGGCAATGGTGTGTGTTGCTACTATGAAGTCAACAATCAACGGTATGTGATCAGAACTTAGTTCAGGCGATTCTGAAATGCCGAGGTGTTCTGTCCGTATTCCAGCATACACTCCAAAGTCAATTGCTGTCGGTGTATAGTTGATATTAGATGGATAATGTGTGGGTCCTCCTTAGAAGTCGCAATATAATCAGCTAAAGCAGAACCTCTAAGTGAAGCACGTCTTGAACCCCAAAGTCGATGGTGTGCATTCCAGTCACCAGCAATTAAAAACTTCCGTCCAAGTTCTCCAAAAAGTAGCTCAAAGTTTTCAACTACCCAACCAATGTTTGGAGGACAGTAAATAGCAGCGAAAACAACTTCACCATGATTGGTACTAACATTTACAGCAGAGCACTGAAATCGGTTAGTTGCAATTGTTTTTAGTAGATGATGTTTAAGTGTAGATTTTATAATAACAGCTGCTCCTCCACGCATTCGGTCAGCTGGATGATTTGCAAAATGCGTTTCATAGCCAATTAGACGATAGTATGACTTGGAACAACAGTGAGTCTCAGAAATCAGCACTATATCAATATTATTACTTTGCACAAACAATTCAAGCTCATTTGCGCGTTTGGTGAGACCATTTGCATTCCAAATAAAAATACGCAGCCCGAATTGAGTCATTATTTTGAAATAATGGCAGTGAGCAAACTCATCATCTGCATCTGCATTTCAATGAGTTTGTCTAGCTTCATAATAAGAGCATCCAGCTTCGGATCAGACTGGATTTTTGGAAGATTCTGTAGTGAAGGCTGCCAATATAAGTCAGAACATGGCTTATATTGTTCCTGGTGTTGATGACGATTGTTTATGTTCTTGTTGTGTTGCTTCCCACTACGAACTACATCTGCAAAGGAGACAGATGAGTTGTAGATATGTGACGACGCTGCGCCAGCAGGAGTTGCTAAATTATTTCGTGGTTTGAAAGTACGCTGACTTAAAATGTGCTTATACACAGAACAACCTTTATAACTTGCAGTGTGTGCTTCCCCACACAAAGCACATTTAGCTAAATCATCTTTCGATTTAGTGCAATCAGTAGTTGCATGTTTCTGACCACACTTGACACATCTAAAAGATTTATTGCAAAACTTTTTAGTATGCCCATAATCTTGACATCGATGGCATTGCGGCACATCATTTCGTCGACGAGGAGGTTCAATCTTTACTTTTTGCCGACATAGAAATTTAATATTATATATCTCCTTATTGTTAATCGCAGGTTCGATCTCCAAAAAGAAAAGGTTTAGCGGCAAACCATTCAATCGACTTTTTGGGTTATGTATATTACGCACATTATGTCCAAATGTTATCATCTGCTCCTTAATTATTGATGGCGTAGTAGCATGATGTAAGTTTCTAATTACTACTCGATATGCTCGCTCTTCCCTAAGCTGGTAGGAATGGTAAGGAATGTTTTTATCTTTAAACAGGCGAGTTATTGCACGATAAGCGTCAGAATTTGCCGCCAAGATTCTAACTACATTTGCTGCACCAGACTTAAGATGGTAGTCTTCAGGTGCAATAATGTTGTCTAGTGCGTTTATTAAACCATTTATATCAATTATTCCTTCAGCAATAATAGGTGGTGGTTTTGGAATCTTTGTTTCTTTAATTATTGATTGAATATGTTTATCTTCAATGCCAGAACGCACATCGCCTGGAATCTCAAGCCGAACAGACTCAATGAAGTCTTCATCAACACTGTCGTAGTTGTCAGTATCCATATCAGAAAGTACAGAAAATGGATTACCTGTGCCAGTATACTTCAACTGAGCATCTTTTTCCGCATCTTTTTTCAGAGTTTCCTTTGGTATTTTTTTAACGATAGAGGGTGATATAGCCTCACCACCACGTTTTAGTTTTTTATTTGGATCAGGTTTAAAATTATTACCTACCAGCTTTTTCACCTTGAAGTCTTGCAAATTGTCAAGTTTGCGAGGCTTTCCACGCATATTCCGCTGCAAGAATGCACGATCAGCTGACTGCAGTGAGCACCAGGTGGTCAAAATATCCGAATCCGTCATGGATTTATTATTGCTTTTGAAATCACTCATCATATCAAAATCGGCGCGCGCCAACAAACACGCACTCGTTACGAGTGGTAGCCGCGCACGCTACTATATTTATAATCAAACTCCCGTATATATCGCGTCGTATGTTTGTCGCGTATTACAAAGCAAAATAAATTTGAATTTATATTGTAATTTAATTTAATATTTTATTTATTTATTTTATTAGAATGTTTTACGCACCGCTCACTGAGATACAAAGAAGTTAAAAATTATACATTAAGAAAACGCGAAAGAAATAATACATACATAAAAAATTAAAGCACAAAAAAAAAATCAAAGCAAAAACAGTTTAAAAAATAAAAGTATTTTTCAAATATAATGGGGAACAAGAAAAAACGTTAACTCTGGCCTCCTTTGTTGACATACTTTTGGTATCAGAAACACATTTTACGAGCAAATCCTTCTTCTTCATGAGTGGATATGATGTTATAGCTGTAAATCATCCCAACAGTACCGCCCGGGGTGGTGCGGCAGTCATTATCAGGAGTGGAATCAAATACGTGGAGCTTCAGGCCCATCAGGAACCCTGGGTGCAGTGCCAAGGTTAGAGTTGTCTGTCCGACGGGAGATATCTCAGTTGCGGCTGTCTACTGTCCACCTCGCCACACCGTTGTACATAGTCATTTTCAACAACTATTGGATAACCTTGGCCCCAGGTTCATTGTTGGAGGCGACTTCAACGCCAAGCATTCATGTTGGGGTTCCCGTGCTAACAACCCTAAAGGCCGCGCGCTATTTGAATGTAAAAATAACAGCAGACTCAACTGCCATTCGTCTGGAGAGCCCACTTAATGGCCAACAGATATCAATAAGATCCCAGACGTGTTAGATATTGCCATCTCTAAGGGAATACAGAGACATAAAATCGTCACCAATAACAATCTTGATCTGTGCTCTGATCATTGTGCTGTTCAACTTTTGGTTAACGTGTCAGCAAGCACTAATTCGGCGAGAAAAAGATTATTCAAGCGTTACACTAAAATTGACCATTATCAGTCCTGGCTTGAGAGGAATCTGGATCCAGCTGAGCTTATCACTGGAGATGATATAGACGATATGGTTGAGCATCGAAACATCCAAATTCACAACGCTGTTAATTTGCCACTCCTCTCCGCAGTTAAGTTGCTGCTCTGGTTGCTGAGAAAAGGCGTCTTCGCCGTGTCTGGCACAATTCTCGCAACCCGAGGGACAAAACTGCCTATAATAGAGCCGCTAAGAATGTCAAGGAAATACTATTTGGTCTCCGCAAGCAGTCCATTTAGCAGTTCCTCGTAGAAGTTGAGCCCGGCAACCTCCAGCACAACCTGTACAACTAACCAACGGCGTCAAAAGACCTATTATGAGGATGGAGCCTGTTAAGAATGCTGCCGGTTTCTGGCGTCGCTCGGATGCAGAAAGAGCTACAGCCTTCGCCGATCACCTGTACGGAACATTCTCTCCATTTGACAGATGCTCCCAACTTGAGGTAGAGGAAACTCTCAACTTCCTTGACGTACCCTGTCAAATGTCGCCCCTAACCCTGTAGTTTAGATAGATGAAGTGATCAGCAAAATTGGCAATCTCAAATCGTATAAATCGCCTGGATACGAATATATTGATGTTCCTGCCATTAAAGTTTGCCCCCAATTGGGTTGCAGATACTTGTCAACATCATCAACAAATGCTTCCAGCTTGGTCACTTTCCCACACAGTGGAAATACGCCGAAATAATACTCACACGCAAACCTGGGAAGCCTGCAGCCAATCTCGCCTCATATCGTCCAATAAGTTTACTGTCGATACTCTCCAAAGTTGTTGAGAGACTTTTCCTGCGTAGAATGTGGCCAATTCGGGAAGAGACCCGTTCGATCCCCGATCACCAGTTTGGTTTCAGAGAAAGCCATGGTACGCCGGAATAGTGCCACAGGTTAGTCGAGAGGATTCTGGAATCATTTGAGGGGAAGAAGTTTTGTTCGTCTGTCTTCCTGGATGTAAAGCAAGCCTTCGAAAGGGTGTGGCATGCTGGTCTGCTTCATAAACTTAAGACGATCCTACCAGCTCCATACTATACCTTTATTAGGTCCTACCTTGAGCGCAGCAGTTTCTTCGTTAGATGTGGGGAAGAGGAGTGTTTTACCTTTTTGTTCGTAAGCCTTGTTTTGTTCTTAAGCCTTGAGACCCAGGCTATGTGCTTTGCATTAAAATCACCAGCAGCGATAAATATTGGCCCTGAAGATTTGAAGTATTTCTCGTATTGAGCTGATTGTGCCGAGGCGGACTGTACAATGCTGGAATTGTTAGGTGCCCATTTTTATCTTGCACATGATTAATAATAGCTTGAATATAATCCTGGCTAAAATGTTCAATTCCATAGTATTTTATCTTATTATTATTATATATAGCTGAACCCCCATGTCCTGTGACGTCTGGGTGATTTGTATTACAAAAAAAAGTATTGCCTGTTATCTTAAGGAAGTGTTTTGATGTAAGATTTTTTTGTGAAATAAGTTCCCGTTCATTATTATTTTCATAAAGGAAGTGCTTTAGTTCTAGTATATGTTCCCAAATAAAAGATATTAGAGCCGGAGATCCACTGAGAAGTGTTTCTCGAACCAGAATACCTCCTTAAGCTGAGGATTCTCAGCATCTTGTTTTGAAATATTTCAATAATAGAACCGGCTTTATTATTGATCTATAGACTAGGAGTTTGCTCCTAGTAATTTTCTGGTATACCCAAGGTACCCCGAGTTATTTGTGTATCTCTTTGTTGGTGTGGAACACGTGAGCGTTTGACATAATCCTCAGCGCCTTGTTTTGAAATATTTGAATAATAGAACAGTTACTCCTACGGGCAGTACCCCAAATTGGGATACTGTAGGTCCATACCGACTTTATTATTGCTCTATAGACTGAGAGGTGATCTTCGTCCGATAATCAATAAATGTTTTTTTAACCTTTCATTGAGCTGTGCCTTTTGGTGGGGAAGGGGGGGGAAAAAAAAAAAAAAAAAAAAGTATATATATATTTTTGTAAATATATATATATATATATATATATATATATATATATATATATATGTATATTGATATAGAACAGTTCCCTGGTACCCAATTGGGATACTGTAGTACGACTTTTTTTTAATGAGGCCATATAATATGTTTTGTATATATATATGTATATATATATATATATATATATATATATATATATATATATATATATATATATATATATATATATATATATATATATATATATATATATGTATATATATATATATATATATATATATATATATATATATATATATA
This sequence comes from Leucophenga varia, assembly GCA_018903435.1. Classification (NCBI taxonomy): domain Eukaryota; kingdom Metazoa; phylum Arthropoda; class Insecta; order Diptera; family Drosophilidae; genus Leucophenga; species Leucophenga varia. Next base: position 94,054 of record JAEIFJ010000779.1, read on the forward strand.
TATATATATATATGTATATATATATATATATATATATATATATATATATATATATGTACATATATATATGAATATATATATATATATATGTATATATATATATATATGTATATATATTTACCCTGCAACATTGGCGGTCGAATTGAAGCTGAAAGGCAGAGCACTCAGAGCCAGCTGTGCTACAAACCTGAAACCTTTAACTCTGTAGCGTTTACACAAGCTCTCTCTGATCTCTACGCAGTAGGCGGTGCAACAGAGAGGGTGGAAATGGTGATGAAAAAAATAGATGATGCGTGGGAGACAAGTATGGGTCGCCGAGCAGCTATAGGTAGCATCACACGGCAGTGTTATGGTGGAACGACGCTACCGCCGACGCTCGTCGAAGATGCCTTTAAGCTAGAAGACAATACCAGAGAGCTCGAAGAGAAGTAAACTTAATCCATCTAAGATCTCGTTATGCGGAAACGCGCAAAGCATTGAAACTCGCCATTCGAGAAAGCAAACGGAAATGCTTTCTAGAGATGTGTGATGCAGCCGAGAATGATTCCTGGGGTAAGGCAATAGTCTTTGTGGAGCTCTACAAAAAGTGCCTGTCAGAAGGAATATTCCCAGACCGTTGGAAGACTCAAAATTTAGTCCTGATACCAAAACCGAATAAACCACCGGAAGGCTTCCTCATACAGACCGATCTGCTCCTTGGTTGGAGGCTCGAAATGGCGATCAGAGAAGCAGGGAACTTGTCAACTAATCAGTTCGGCTTTAGGAAAGCAAGGTCCACAGTAGACGCTATAGCCACTGTCACGGATTTGGCAGCCAAGGCTTTTGAAGGCACCAGATGGAAAGGGGGCACTGCATAATATTGACGCTAGACGTACAAAATGCCTTCAGTACAGCGAATTGGCGATGTATACTGGAAGCTCTGAAAAGGTTTGCAATACCCGCACAGCTGCAGGTATCGAAAGCATCCAGGTAACGGGTGGCATACCTCAAGGCTCATCTCTTGGCCCGTTCTATCGCAACTACAAGAGTCGTGCTCTACCTTGGCATGTGTGATAGACCCAGAAAAAGGCTGCTGATGTCGGTTGAGCGCTCTCCCGCATCATGTTAAATACGACTTTTGCTAATAAACGTTATGACGTCTGCTATACTGTATGGAGGTCAAATTTGGGGTCATGCTATCCAAAGGAAGTCCTTCATGCGTGGACTTCAGTTTATGTATGTAGGACTACAGCTATCGTAGTCGCAGAAATGGTGCCTATCGACGAACTCGCCAGAGAAGCACTTGAAAACTTTGAATTCCATCGAAACGCAGAGAACCCCACCGGCATACAAAGAAGGGCCATTCGCAGAAAAGCCCGGGCACGCAGCATTACAAGGTGGCAGTACCGTTGGGATAACTCCTCGAAAGGAAGATGGACGCATCGACTTATCCCAAACTTATTCAAGTGGCTGGGAAGAAGCCATTGCCTCGTTAATTTCGACCTGACTCAAATACTAAGTGGACATGGTTGTTTTAGAAGCTTTTTGGCAAGGTTCCGCAATGAAGACGAAGATTTCTGCACTTAGAAATGGCTGCGAAGAAACAATCGAGCAGATTGTATTATACTGTCCACAGTTTGACTCAGAGAGGCGACAGTTAGAAGCCCAAGCTGGATGTACTCTCAGCTACTGTAATAAAGGAGCTAATAAGGCTCGAACGAGAAAGAGCAAAAGCAAGAGCACTCGTGGCGTAAACAGATATACGGTTTTTCTAAGCTCAAATCTGTGCATTCATCTCTCTCATAATTCTTTGTAATATTACTTACGATTTTACACTTTTATACTTATATTTGAATAAAAAAAAAATAATAAAAAAACACACATACGCACATCCATGCATACATACATACGTACATACCATTTAAAAAATAAAACCCTAATACGGCGGTGGCTCACTTGGCCGCGGTACCAGACACAACTACAAATGTAAATAACGTCGCAGATCCCTTCGCCAAGCGAAGTAAACTGGCATCAACTTCGCCAAGCTCCGATTCACCGGCAACGGGCCGTGTATTTTAGTTTGAAAGCGAAGGCAATTAAAGCGTGATTCACGCGAAGACGGCAACAGAACTGACTAGCTAAGTCGCGATGACAAGCAGCGCCACATCAACAATGACGTAAGGGGGCTTTTGCGTGACCTTATACGTCTAATGAGTACTGCTACGAAGCTCGGAAGCGAACTGGAGGAGAAAGCAAATAGCCTGCAGTTTGCATCCACTGAGTGTAGCAGAGGTATCAGAGTCTTGACTGAAACTCAGAGCTGCACCAACACTCCAAAACGGGGTCGCGAATCGAACACTAGCGCGCAGAAAACTCCAACTAAGATGGCCAAGATTGATGGGGGCAAAGGAAGCTTGCTGGTTCGATAAGACCCAGTGAACCCATAAACATCGAGCAGGATAATAATCAGTGGACGAAAGTCATACCTAAGGCGAAAAAAAGGAAAAAGGAAGAGCAGAGAACACAGCGTATAAGACCTGAGGCAATAGTGGTAGCAGCAGCGGGCGGCACATCATATAGAGAAATACTGAAGACTATGAGGAGTAGCGAACACCGCAAGCGGTTTGGAGAAAATGTTACTCGTTTTCGAAAAACAGCGAGAGGGGAACTATTGCTGGAGCTAAATCGATCGAAGCAGGGTACAGTGCAGGAGTATAAAGAGGAACTTAGCAAAGTGCTTGGGGAGAGCATAGCGCTATCTAAGCAATCTTTAGTAGAGGTTAAACACATTGCTGAGCTCTCTACAAAAGAAGAAATTTTGGAAGCTCCCAACGAACACTTCCAGAAGGCGACACAATTTCGGAAGATGCGGTAGGCTCTATACGCTCGCCGTTTGGCGGTACTCATACAGCGCTACTCCGTGTTCCAGCGTCTACACCTAAAGCTCTTTTAAAACTGGAAACTATAAGAATTGGGTGGTCTAGATGCCAAGTTAAAGAGAAAGTCTCCCAAAGAAGGTGCTTTCAATGCTTAGAGTTTGGCCACATAGACAGTAGGTGCAGCTAGAGGGTTCGTGCGTGATAAAATAGGAGAGTATAGGATATATAGTTGCTATTTGGGTCCCAGCCTAAGTTTCCAGGAGTTCGAAAGCGTCCTGGACAACCTGGTAGCAGATGCCAGACTGTTTCCCAAGATCAGACTGTTTCCCAATGTCATGATAGCAGGCGACTTCAATGCTTTGGCTGTAGACTGGGGCAGCATAACCACAAATACGAGAGGCCGAGCAGTTCTCAAGGCATTCGCGTCCCTGGACACAACGTTACTGAATTGTGGCTCCAATAACACTTTCAACAGAGGGACATAGTGTCCATTTTAGACCTGACACCCGTGAGCAGTTCACTTTTTCAATGCTTAAAGTGGCAACTGATTGATCACTGTAATACAAGTGACCATCGGAGCATTCTGTGTACTATTGAAGCGACCCGCAATCAAGTGACTCGACAAAGTCCACAACTTCAAGAAGTAGAGTTCAAAGTAGAAACTCTCCGTCCAACGGTGTTCACACAGACTTTGGGTGAGCTTACTGTAGCTGTCTCTCGGTGTGCTTACGCCCAAGATTTTACGGAGCTCTAAACAGCTGAGCTAGTACAGGCATGCAACGCAAGCATGAGTCGGAAAAGAAGGTACGAGCGGCACCATGAATTTGTCTTTTGGTGGAATGATGACATTGCTAATAAGTGTCGCCAATGTATGCATGCAAGAAGATTATACCAACGCGCGCACGGCAGTCAGGCCTACACGAACGCAGGGTACAATATGCAAAATTCCAAAGTCTGTTAAAAAAAGCGAATAAAGACAGCAAAAGAGGTGCTTCCTGGAGCTCTGCGACGCTGCTGAAAATGTGTGAAATTGTTGAAGCGCTTTTCCCGCACCAAGCATCTTTACCAAACATGGCGCATAGTGGTAGTATCGTAAAAACAGAAATTGTACCAAGTACCCAGGAGGAAGTCGTTGCTGTAGCAAACAAGTTGCTAAACAACAAATCACTTGGACCGGATGCTATTCCAATCCGCTCACTGAGGCTAGCCATTGCCCTACACCTAAGCGTATTCGCTAACCTCTACAACATGTGCTTGAGAGAAGCAAAATTCCCAGACATTTGGAGGGTACACAAGTTAGTCTTTCTACCTAAACCTAACAAGCCACTGGATCATCCTTCCTCATATAGGCCAATATGCCTCGTGGACTCAACAGGAAAATTTTTTGAGAGGCTCATTGCTAACATGATTGAAGTATCCATCCAGAAAGGGGGTGGCCTTTCAGAAAGACAGTTTGGCTTCAGAAAATCAAAGACAACTCTGGATGCACTATCCGCAGTGACTGAGATAGCCAGTAAAGCCATTGAAGGTACAAGGTGGAGAGTTGGCTCGAAAGAGTACTGCATTGTAGTCACGATCGATGTCCGGAATGCATTCAACACGGCGAACTGGGGATGTATACTGGACGCGCTTCTCTTATTTGGGGTACCTACGTACCTCGAAAGCGTGATAAGGAGCTATTTAACGGATAGAATTCTAAAATACTGGACCAAAAGAGGCAAATGGTTATTTAACATAACTGGTGGTGTTCCGCAGGGGTCAGTCCTAGGACCACTTCTGTGGAATACTATGTACGATGGCATCCTTAAACTCGCATTGCCAAACAAAATACGTATCGTTTGATTTGCCGTTGATGTAGCCCTGATCCTGTTGCATGCATTTTCTGCAGCTGAACGATGCAGAAAATGCGTGCAACAGGAGCATACAAAGTGTGTAGGACCGGCTTCTCTCAGTAGGGCTTCAATTAGCGGAGGAGAAAACAGAGGCCGTACTAATCAGCAGCAGAAAATAGAAATAGCTACCATCCGTGTTGGATATACAGCTGTGGAGTCAAATCGTTCCTACAGTTTGGCGTCAGAATTGGAACGCATCTAAGCTACCGTGATCATTTGAAATACGTAGATAAGAAGGCTGCAGGTGTTTGCAGAGCCCTTGCACGAACGATTCCTAACATAAGAGGCCCGCAGCAGCAGCGGAGAAACTACTACAGAGCGTGACAAAATCAGTCATCCTCTATGCAGCACCAATCTGGGCGAAAGCATTCCAAGTAAGGAGTTACCGTCAGGGGATAGAGTCGACGTATCGTCTGGGCGCTCTTAGGGTCTGTTGTGAAATCCGAACGACTTCGGATGAAGCTGCATTAGTTATATCGGGCACGATTCCAATGGGTGAGCTGGAGAAGGAACAAGAAGAGGTTACAGTTGGAAATGTAGGGGACCATATGATTGAAGGCTTAGAAGCGAGGAACGCTGTCAGTGACATCGTGAAAAAGTAATGACACATCTGCATGCTCTTGAGCAGCAGCGCAATGAGAGGGGCGGCTGAAAAACATATCATCCCTTCGAAGCAATGCTTCGCGACGGTACCGCAGGGTCATGACGCACTTCAGCTAGTCCCAAAAAAAAATACAAACGTACATACACATATGCATAAATGCATACAGACAAGCATACAGACATGCATACAGACATGCATACAGACATGCATACAGACATGCATACAGACATGCATACAAACATGCATACATACATGCAGATGAATCGCTAAATTCCATCAAACCAGAGGCAATCAAAAGCATGAGGAAAGCATACGGGGACACACAGATCGCTACACTATGCATACCAGCAAACCAAGCCAAGATAATGCTCGAGATTGGGAAAATACGCATTGGGGATGGTAATTTGCCGCATTCACGAAAAACTCTCCCCAAAACGTTGCATTAGGTGCTTTAAATTTGGCCATAAGTGTGGATAAAAGGGCCATGTAGCTAAAGACTGCAAGAACGAGCCAAGCTGCATTCTCTGTGGCCTAGATCAAAAAGAAAACAAGCATGCAACTGGTTGCAGCGCATGTCCGCACTACAAGGCGGCTATGAAAGAGCTGATTAACAGGAGCAAAAAATTAAGATGGTACATCTTAATCTAAACCACTGTGAGGCTGCGTAAGATATCCTTGAACAAAATATAAAAGAAAACATTGATCTGGCAATCCTTATTGAACCCTACCGAGCTAAAGAACATCATGTGTTGACAAGCGATGCATCGGGCAAGGCAAGTCTTTGGGCATGCGGTGCATACCCTCTTATGAAAAGACCAGCGGTACGAACACCAGGCTATACAAGAACATGCGTTAACAATATTACATTTTATAGCTGCTATATACCACCAAGTATAGATATTCAAACCTTCCAAGTCGTTCTAGATGGGCTTGTAATCGACTCAAGAGCCAATAGTCCTTTGTGATAGCTGGGCTCTTTACCGCTGGGGCAGTAAAATGGGGTTGTCAGCGAACAAATTATAAGGGGGCTGCACTTCTTATATCTTTTGCATCCCTAGACGCGCAAATAGCCAACATTGGCACTCAGAATACGTTCGAGCGCAACAATAGAAAGCTTTCAAAGTCACAGGCAAGTCTATTGGTGGACAGAGGAGATAAAAATGGCTCGAAGGCAGTGTCACCGAGCTCGGAGAACATGCCAACGAAATAGAAACCTGATTAGCACTTCTGCGAGAGACTGATAAAGACCTTTGGGGATTGCCTCACAGAATCGTTCCGAAAGAGCTTAAGTGTTTTACACAGCAAACACCAACGGACTACAATTTCCTCAAAAGAGTAGTCGAAACCCCGTTCCCCCATCAAACAGAGATGATTCCAATGGTAATACCTGTAAACCCGCACGACGTGCCCTCTGTCATGGAAGAGGAAGTACTAAGAGCTGTTAGTAAGGTCGGTGATAAAAAGGCTCCTGGTCCAGACAACGTGCCAAACATAGCATTCAAAACAACAGCTAGACTGCAACTGGACGAACTAGCTAAATTCTACACTTGCTGCCTAAGAGAGGGGGTCTTTCCTCCCCAATTGAAGATGCAGAAACTAGTCCTAATAACTAAAGCTGGAAAGGATGCAGACAACCCATCCTCGTATCGTCCGATTTGCCTTCTTGACACAGTTGGCAAAGTATTTCAGCGTATTATACGATCGACTAGAGTGCTCCATACAGGAGGCCGGCGATCTCTCATGCAAAATATTCGGATTCCAAAAGACAAAAAAACAAAGTAGACGCGTTGGAGCTACTAGTCAACACAGCAAGAAAGGCAACCGAAGGAAAACGATGGAAAGGTGGATCTAAAAAGTATTGTCTAATTATTACATTAGACATCAAAAACGCTTTTAATACTGCCAATTGGTCAGAAATAATTAATGCAATAATCGCTTTCACCGTACCTAATCGGAAAGAAAACTGTCAGGAATCTGTTCTCAGCCCACTACTCTGGAATACAATGTATAACAAGATACTCCGCCTGGACATGCCCAGAGTTGTAGAGGTGATTGGCTTCGCAGACGATGTCGCTATTTGTGTTACAGGAAAGTATACTGAGGAAGTTACTTTTACAGCGAACCGATCGAATGACCTCATATTGAATTGGCTTAAATCAGTCGGCCTATCACTAGCAGAGCACAAAACCGTGGGAAACACATCAATGAGTCAAAAACTGAAATACTGCAGCTAGGCTTCGTAATAGACCTCAAGCTTACATATAAGCCGCACCTAGACTATGTTTACGCAAAAGCATCTAGAACCGTAGCAGCTCTATCTCGTCTTATGGTGAACGTAGGGGGTCCAAGCCAGTCACGAAGAAAACTCCTCGCTAACGTGGCCACATTAGTCTTAATGTATCGGCCTCTATTTGGGTAGAGGCGTGCAACACAAAAAGCTACATAAAAGCTATTAAATCGACATACAGGCTATGCGCAATTGGAGTCTGTAGTGCATTTCGAACCATCTCAGATGAAGCGGTACTTATCATAAGTGGAATGACACGTATCTATCTACTAGCAGAAGAAGCCAGGCTCAAACATATAATGAGACGCAAATTAAACACACCAGCTATGAGATCCTCACAAACAGTGATTGAAAAGTGGCAGAGACGTTGGGAGGAGTTTTCTAAGGGACGGTAGAAATACATATTGATTCCGAACTTGGAACCCTGGCTTACAAAACAACATGGTGAGACAAACTTCCACCTCACACAGTTTCTCAGTGGCCATGGGTGCTTTCGTGCCTATCTGCATAGATTCGGGCATGCGCAAGATCCGTGGTGTAAGCGATGTGGTGGCGAAGTGGCTGAGGATGTCGAACACTGTTCCACCTTCCAAGCAGATTGAGTGGAGAACAACGCGCGGATCGGTAGCAGTGTCAAGAAGAAAGAAGACCAAACCTCTTGACTTACCTCCTTCTCTAACTGCACCTTCCGAATTACCACTTATAAATTTAATTTTCATTCGTCACAAGAACCGACAATCTCAGTAGTGGTTTCACCCATAATTGAGTCTTCCACGTCGTCGCAGCTTTCTGGTGTTGGACCTACGCAAGTGTATGCTGATACTGTTCCAAATAAAACCATCGATTCACTGCAATCGGTTAGTATACCTCCTGGTCTACCTGAGTCGACTAGTCTTAAACTGAATCCAGCTGTACCTGCTATAAATTCTTTGCGTACAACAAAAATATTGAATACGGTAGCGCCACTCAAACACAGTTTTGTCTCGCGCTCCACCGAGTGTACATCTGCAGACGACATTTTGGAGTTTATTACTTCAAAGAGCAGTATAACTTCTTCAAGTGTAGCTGTTCAAAAATTCAATTTCACCTATTCAAAGAACATCGCTTTTTTTTATGTGTAGTTATTCGCTTTTGATGCTGTAGAATATTTATTACTTGTTCTTATATTCCGCCAGGATCTAATGATAACGTTTATTAGATGCACGCGTCTGCTATTCAATCTGTTGCAAATACTTTTCAAGCAAATGATTACCTTATTGTTGCAGGTGATTTTAATTTACCTAGGATATCTTTGATAAATTGCGAAAACTCGTCTTCATTGATACCATCAACAAGTTTACAATTTTTCAACTCACTTTTCAGCATGTCATTACATCAAATTAACAATATTTTTAACTGGTCAATTAGATTGCTTGACCTTATATTTGTTGATATTTGTCATTGGATGTTGAAGTTTCTAGAACTTCTCCGGATTCATTTCCTGAAGATAAATATCACCCAACGCTTAAATTGCTTGTAACTATAACCAATACATTGGAGATCAAAGACAGTCCTAAAACAGTTCGTCGCCGGTTTAGTAAAACTGATTTTGCTTAGCTAAATTCTTTATTGCTTGGTACTAACTGGTCATATATTTTTGAAAATCTTGGTTCTGAAAGTGCGTGTAAAGTTTTTTATGATGTTTTACAACATTACTTGAATGAATGTGTTCCTTCATATGTACCTAATGTTTCATTAATCCTTCCTTGGTTTTCACGCCGCTTATGTCATTTAAACAATATAAAGTCGCGCTATTATAAATGTTTAATTAAATCAAGAAATACAATTTCGTTAATTCGAAACGTAAATCATCATCTATTCCTTCTTATATGTTTTTTGAGAATCGTACTGCGGCATTTTCGAAAGATGCATCAAACTTATTTGCTGAATTTTTCCAATCAATCTACTCTGCTACTAACGATTGCACAAGTATCAATAACTCTTGTAATTTACATTTGCACAATATATGTGATCCTATTGTATCTAATGACTAAATTCTAAAAACACTTACTTGCTCTTAAAGCTAGTTATTTTCCAGGACTCGATAATGTACCTTCTGATGTGCTCAAAATGTGTGCATTTTCTTTGTGTAATTTTTTTTTGGACCTGTTTCAACTTTCATTAAAGGAATGTATTCTAGCAAAGATTTTGAAAGAGTCTTTTATTATTCCTCTCCACAAAAAGGGTAGTAAACAAGACATATCAAATTTCAGAGGTATAGCTAAGTTATGTGCAATACCTAAACTTTTCGAAAAAAATCGTCACCGAACAACTGCAATTTGCATGTAAACCTCTTTTTTCTCCTGCCAAGCACGGTTTTCTAAAAAAATCGATCAGAGTCTACTAATCTCTTAAAACTAACATCTTTACTAAATCTGGGCTTTAAATAAGGCTTACAAACAGATGTGATTTACACAGATTTTAGCAAGGCATTCGATTGTGTAAACCATCTGTTATTGCTTCACAAACTAAAGTGAATCGGTTTTACATCGAATTTGTTAAATTGGATTTCATCGTATCTCGAATCGCGCACACAATGTGTACAAGGGGTATTATGAAGTTGCCGTCTAAATGGAAACAGATTATCGAACAAAACTGGCATATTTGAACTAAATCCGATCACTGTAACATTTTTTATAAAGCATTGAATAAAGAGGAAAAATAAAGCGGAAGGGAGATATTTGACAACCATATACTTGTGTTTGTTTGTATGCAAATGTAAGATTGTCAAATTGGATTTCATCGTATCTCGAATCACGCACACAATGTGTACAAGGGGGTATTATGAAGTTGCCGTCTAAATGGAAACAGATAATCGAACAAAACTGCGCATATTTGAACTAAATCCGATCACTGTAACATTTTTTATAAAGCATTGAATAAAGAGGAAAAATAAAGCGGAAGGGAGATATTTGACAACCATATACTTGTGTTTGTTTGTATGCAAATGTAAGATTGTCAAATATCTAGCTACGAGCTCTGTAGCGCTTTGTACATAGCCGCGAAATTCAAAAGACAAAAAGACGGAAGGGAGATTTTGGACCTTCTTATATATGAATATGAATAAATATATATATACTAACGTATTCCCGCGGCTTTGCAACGCGGCCTTTTTTTTTTTTTGCTTCTACTTGTCGTTTATATATAAATTGGTCAAAAAATCTGTTTTGGACGCACCCAGGGTCCCAGGTCCAAATTTCGAGAATCCCTTGAACACGCTTAATATATTTTCTAACCATCTTGCAAATGCGCCCAGCTTCAAGTCTCTACGTTTATTCCAAAGATATGACTTTTCATGCTTTACGGCCCCCATTAGGCACCGCGTCAAAATTGACCAAAACCCCGCACTTACCTGAAATCTAAGGTAAAAATATTGCTCAAAAAAAAACGATTGTGGGTCCACAAATGGGTCTCAGGTCCAAATTTCGGAAATCCCTTGAACACAACGAAAATAATCATCTTCCATATGCGCCCTGTTTCAAGTCTCTATGTCTATTGAATGCCGGTTTCAAGGCTCCCATTAGACCCCGGGTCAAAATTTTTCAAATTGGTCAATAAATCTATTTTGGGTTCACATTATTTTTTATTATAAATTTAAACCCTCCTCTTAAATCACTCTATCTACTAAAAAAATCAAAATCTGTTGCGTAGTTTTAAACATTTAAGCTTACATAGGGATATAGGGACAGACAAAGCGACATTGTTTTATTTATGTTAAGATGTTAAGATAACCCCACAAATACAAGTTTGCTGGCGTCAATTCAGGTGATCTCGGTTTTTCGATATCAGTCGCCCAGGGAACAATGGTCGCTATAAATTGATTGTTGCTCGAGCTATGTGGCATGTGACGTCGTCCTGTTGGAACCAGTTATCGTCCATGTCATTTTCACGAACAATTAATATTAGGAAATCCGTCATCATGGCCCGATAATGCTCACCATATCCACGCAAATGCCGCATTAAACAGAAACTTTTTCATCGTAGAGGCTCTTCGATTAATTGATGGATTTCGGTGGCAAAAACCCGACAATATTGTTTATTAACGCCACTGAACGCATAATGTACTCGTCAGACATAATGCTTTTTGGCCAAAAATCATGTTCATTTCGAGACATCTTCAAATCGAAGAGTGGTTAAAGCGATGCCTAACTCTTGAGAGTGTTGGAGTCTCTTCAAGGCTCGTACGACTTCGATATTTTCATACCATTAGTCGATCTGACAACTAATATCAAAGATAACTTTGCGCGATGCTTCCACTTAAAATTGTCCACCCTGTACTTGATGAAAATTTGTTATTTTCACAAAATAAACGAACAATATAAAAAAACAACTATTGCGTCCTATCGAATTTACACTTAATTGTTTGTTGAGTGTTTGTATCATATTCATTTATTCCTGTGTGAAATGAACGAGCGTGAAACCATTTGGTTGCTGAAAAAGGTTGGTCACAGTGCTTAAGTTGTTTTCGGAAAGCCAGTGTTTTGTTTTTAAAATTTTATGTAATTCTAGGTTGATAAACGTTTTTCCACGTAAGTTTTATGTATACTTAAGAAACATGTAAAGTTACTTGAAATATCTGCATTCATTTCATTCTTTCGTTGTATTGCTAAAAGTTTTACGATTTTTGATTAGTATATTTGTATATACATGTACATATACACTTAGATATGTACATGTGTATATCAACGTGCATCCAAATATATATATTATATATGTACATATATAATACAACCATACGTACATATGTACATAGATGTTTAAGACCGCAGAAAAATAAAGTCGACGAAAGTTAAAGATTCGTTAAATAAGTTAATAATATATATGGTGGTATGAGCGTCATACGAAAATGAGAAAAAAACATTTTTTGTCAAAATAGAATTTATATTGTACTAATGTTTACAAATATTATTTAGACTTAAAAGTTTCACTTGAAACATTTTTTAGAGTGGAATTGCTTGAACAAACAAACCAAGTTAGTAAGTTTCTGAAGCCAAACTGATATTCGAAACATTTTTTAAACTATATGCAATATTAGTAGATTTACTAGATCGAATATATACTCCAAAATATACTCAATAAAAGGAATTTTTCCAACACCATCAGTCGCCATACATCCGCACCACAATATTTTGCTACTCTAACTGTTAAGTGTATGCCCATAACCGATAGATGACGACAGTAGTTAGTCACTGGACAAAAATGTCATCAAAAACATCACATACATCCAATAAAAACTCCTCATTTGGGATGTGTGATTGTTGGAAATAATCGATTTATCACACAGTCCTAGTCGTCATCATTACAGTTGCGATTTACATTATCTCACAGACTAAAAGATCATATAATAAAAAGAAACGACTCTGTCTTCGAACCAACGCAATATACAATACAAACTAACTTGAAACGCAACTTTTATACCCGCCACACATAGTAACATATGAAGGGTACATTCAGATTGTCTGAAAGTTTGTAACGCATTAAAGGAGTCATCGAAGACTATAAAGTATATAAATTCTTGATCAGCCCGACGAGAAAAATTGGCCTTGCTATGTCCGTCCGTCCGTCTGTTAGTTTCTTTGCAGTTTATTCGTTCAGTTTAAAAGATATTTACATGAAATTTGTAACTTAAGCTTTTCTCTCCAACTACTTAATCAAGTATGAAAATAAAAGTGCCACGCCCATTTTTAGGTAATGTTTATTATTCTGTCCTTAGGTTAAAATTTTACCCCATTATTTTGTTTAATCTTTGTATCGGACTATTGACTCCAAGCCATCCTTTCTTCAAATTTTACCTACGCCACTGGTGATCATAAACAAACTAAAAAAAGATGTGGAGCGTATTTGAGCTTCGGTTCCACCGAAGTTAACGTTTTTCCTTACTTTAGATATATTTATATATATTAATGAAGAAGAAGTTTTCATGTATATTGACCAAGCTGTCTAAAAATTAAAAACAGTTTAACGTCCATTTAACAAGGAAAAACGTTAACTTTGCTGGAACAGGGGACTTACATTAAATTACACGATGAATTTGTTCAAATTTGTATGGAGGCTTTATGTTATATTAACCCGATCCTTATCATATCGATATTGTTCACTTAGGAAGACATTGGAATTGATATTGCCAAATGTTAATTGAATTCATTCAGAAATATTAAATGTTTTCATACAAAAACTCGGAAATCGGCGGTTGGTTTGTAGGGGGTTTAACCTAAAAATGAGCGTGGCACCTTGATTTTGATATTGGGTGACAAATGAAGTGTTTTTCCACAATTTAGAGCGAGTACGTTCATAAGTAATACCAACTTTCATAAAAATACAAAAATGGTCGGTATGTCTGTAGGGGGTATATACTTAAAAATGGGCGTGGGTCCTAATTTTTTTAACATTGGATATCATAAGAGTTCCTTTACTCAATTTCGAGTTAATATATTCATAAATAATACCTATTTTCATACCCAATTTCGAAAATAGGAGGTATATTTGTATAAAGGCTATATCTATTCTAACACTTTAACTGCATAGGACTGAGAAAAACTTAAGTTCCGAAGGTCAATATCTTTAAATCTAAGCGAATAAATCGCATAACTACGGACAGACGGACATGTCTAAATCGACTCGGCTCATCGAGCTGATCAAAAATATATCTACTTTATGGGTCTCCGATGCTTCCTTTAGTGCGTTACAAACTTTTGGATAAAGCCAATATACCCGTTTACACTATGTGTGGCGAGTATAAAAAACGGGTCTTCTTATTTTCGATATAGAACAATACATTTTTGAAATACCCTTATGTGCATATGTTTGTTTGTGTGTGCGTGTATGTAAAGGATTTCCTAATAAGAACAATAAGATTTGAAATTGACAACAAAAAAAAAAAAAAACACACACACAAGAATTGTATCCAAAAAAATAATGCGTAACAGTTTTATTTGATGGGAAATTTTATGCCATTTATGATTTAAAATATATTTCAGGTGACCACCACGACTTTTCTTGCACTGGTTTATACGATCCTTCCAATTTTCGATGACTCAGTGCAAGATTTCCTATGAATATGCTTCTGATATGACAAGGACCGATACGACAAAGGAGATAAATGGTTACTTTCTTTGCAAAATTCTAACCAGCAGATTTTACTACGATTCTTCCATACATTATATCCTTCTATCTATTTAAGTTTATTAGTAAAATTGATAATTGACAAAAACTGAAAAAATATCATACATTTTTTGTTGTTTTCTATGCAGTGAAAAGACATTATTGACAGATGCAAAACTGTGTTATGTTTGTTTTTGTTGTTTCTTTCTCATTCATCTTTCTCCCCATTAATCTAAACCTGGTCAATTTTTTTGGCAATCATGTTCTTTGATTCATAAACTTATATATTTCATAAAAGAAAATAATAATTTTCATTAACAGTGCTTTTATTTCCATCGATAGTGAATTTTTTTTTTCAATGTCAAAACTCGTTCTTGACAAACTGCATACAAAATAGTATATATGTTTCTATGTCCACTGTGGACGTTGAAAACATTCGATGAGTCCCAAATTAATTTCATTTGAAAGGCAACAATGCAAGGAAATCAAAATTCTACTAAAACAATGCATTAGGCACATTCGGTTCATTTAAAAAGTTGATTTTCTAATTTTTCACTTAAAAATTTGTTGCTCTTTTTTATGTTTTTATTAAACTACCCCCAACATATTGTGAACTTGCTGCAATCAACAACCAAAAACAAAAACAAAAAAGGAAAAACGTTAACTTCGGTGGAACCGATGCTGAAATACCCGTTACATGGGCGTGGCGTCTTGTGTTTGACCCTGGATGACAAAAGAAATGTTTTTAACCAATTGGGAGCGAGTACATTCATAAATAATTACTATTTTTAAAAAAATCGTTAAGTTTGTATGGGGGCTATACCTAAAAATGGGCGTGGCACTCTCATTTTCGAACTTAACCTAGTCGTTGCCGGGAAAAGCTTAAGTTAAAAATTTCATCCCAATATCTTTATATCTTTATCGAATAAATCGCATAGCAACAAACAGACGGACAGACAGACGGACATGGCTAGATCGAGCTGATCAAGAATATGTATACTTTGTGGGGTCTCCGATGCCTCCTTCAATGCGTTACAAACTTTTGGAAAAACTTAATATACCCGTTTACACTATGTGTAACGGGTATAAAAACATGATTGTAGCGTGCCCCAACATATTTTGGTACCGGAGCAATCCAAAAAAAATTGGTATTCTTTAGTACATTTTTATGTTAGTCCTAAAATATTTTGGTGGCACGGAAAAAAAAAAACAAAAAGTGGAAAATGTCATGGAAAAGAAATGTAGCAGCGCAAAAAACAAACGAAATCGACCGTACAACATACAAGCTCACGCCGGGTATCCGCTAGTATATTATTAATATATTTTGACAAATTTTATTACATTTTATTTTTTTTTTTTTTTTTGCTTTCGATCAGCGTATTCATAAAGAAAACATTTAATGAATAATATGTGGAAATTTTAGTAAATTTGGTCGATACTTTGCATTACAAAATGATGACATTTAATCATCTTATGGTTGAATTTTACCCAATGGAAGAACTGTAGTTAAAAAATTTTTTTATTTGCAATACCTTTACAATACCTATTAACAAAAATACTTGGAACATCTATGAACCGATTTTTTTTAATGCGTTTGTCACACGATGTTACATATACATTGCTTGTATATTGTATATCTTCTCTTTTTTCCTTTTTTCTCCTTTCCTTTTTTCTCCTCCCCTCTCTTTCCCCCACCCCCTTTTTTCTCCTCCCCACTCCCCTTTTTACTCCACTTCTTTTTCTCCTTTTTCCTTTTCCTTTTTCTTCTCCTTTTCTTTTTTTCTCTCCATTTTTTCTCCTTCCTTCCCCCCTCCCCTTTTTTTTTTCTCCTCTTTCTTTTCTCCTCTTTTTTCCACTTCTTTTTAGTTAGTCTCCCAAATGTTAAAGAACCGCCACAGCCAATGAAAAATCTTTTGACAAATAATCATTCGCTATCTAGACATTTTTTAACCAACATCCGGAAGTACAATAGCCTTTTTCAAATGACTTCGTTTGGCGCCAAAGAAATAAGAGATGGAACTATTTCTAGAAAGTTGAGATCTTGATCTTTTGGGCATTTTAAAAAGACCAAACAATACAAAAAATTAAAAACAAAACTATTTAAATCATTTATTTACTTACTATTTAAATCAATTGCCAACGGTGAAAGAATTTTTTAAATCGGTCCAGTAGTTTCGGAGCCTATTCAAAACAAACAAAAAAAAAAAACAAAGAAACAAACAAAAAATCAAACATTTCCTCTTTATAATATAAGTATAGAAAAAATGTTAATTTTATTTCGCTGCGCACTCGATTGAAGGAAGTTTTTTGTTTATTTTTTTACAACTTGGGTTAGATTATTCAAGTTCTAGTAAGCATCCCAAAGTTTTTTGAAAATAAAACATAACCTATGTCACTCGGGAATAGTGTAGCTTGCCAACGGTGAAAGAATTTTTTAAATCGGTCCAGTAGTTTCGGAGCCTTTTCAAAACAAACAAAAAAACAATTATTTCCTTTTTATATATTAGTATAGATATGTATACATATATATATATATATATATATATATCTGTGGTGAAAAGGAAAAAGTGCTTAAGTCGACTTAAGCAAAAATTGAGATAAGAATACTACGCTGATCTCCGTATTGAAAAGTACCTCCAATGCAAATTTGAATTATTTTTTACGATTTTTCAGGAAGTTATAAACAAAGTAATTTTTGCTTAGTCTCACTTTTGCGTACAATTTCACATTATTTTAAAACTTAGAAAGTGCTCTCCTGAAAAATGGTAAAATTAGACTTGAGCAGTTGAAATAATAATAAAAACGCATTTGAAAGTTAAATTTTTTAATTTTTTATTACTTCTTGTTGTGTTACATTTGAATTAGTATTTGGTTGAATGTCCTTTGTTTGCAATAACAGCAACACAGCGCCGATGCATGGAATCAACCAGATTCTGGCATCTTTCTCCAGGTATTGAGTTCCAAGCCTTCTTTACCGCTTCCCAAAGTTGTAAATTATTTGATGGGTTGCAATTAGCGACTGTCTTCTTCACATCACACCAAAGATTTTCAATTGGATTGAGGTCCGGCGACTGGGGGGGCTATTCCAACACATTGACATCATTCCTTTCAAACCATTGTTTCGCGACTGTGCTGGTATGCTTAGGGTCATTATTCTGTTGGAAGACCCAAATCAGTGGCATTTCTTCACAAGCATATGGGAGCATTGCTTCCTGCATTATTTTATCATACAAATGTCGGTCCATTATTTCTTTTATCGAATAAATGGGTCCAACTCCGTAGTAAGAAAAGCATGCCCAAATCATGATACTCGATCCGCCATGTTTTATCGTTTTTCTGGTAAATTGAGGCTTGTATTCGGTGTTTGGTTGCCGTCGGACATATTCACGAGACCCTTTTCCTCCGAACAGCACGATTTTTGATTCGTCGGACCACAAAATATTGGGCCAGTTAAAATGCTCGTTTGCGATTTTCAATCTTTTTTCAATATGTATTGCTGTTAGTAATGGCACTTTCCTAGGACTATGAACTGCCAAATCATTCTCACACAAGCGTCTACGAACAGTTTGGATGCTTGCCTCCACATTTAGTTCAGTAGCAGGTGCAAAAGGGTTTTGTTTCGAATGTCTCACTACCCGGACAACCAATCTCTTCGACATTACCTGATGTCGTCCCCGTGTCTCAGGCTGTGGTGTGTATTATTTATTGCATTGCGTATCATAGTCGGAGAGCAACCAATAATATTTTGTACTTCTAAATACGTTTTGCCATCTGCTATCAACTTTTTTATTAGAGCGCGCTTCTCAGATGAACAGTGCTTGCTACGACCCATTGCAGAAAAAAGCTATAAAAAATTTAGATTAACTAATGTTCCCAACTGATGAAAACAATTAAATTTACCTGTTTGTTTACTTTTTTTAATAAAATAATACTGCAATTTTTCGATTTCACATGATGTTTGCTCACACTACTATTATTTTGGCTGACGCAATAACGGAGAAATGTGACGAAACTTCAAATTACAACAAAAACAACAAAAATATGCAAACACAAACTATGCAATTTTTATTGTTGTTTTTGTGTTGACCGAATTAAAGCAAAAAAAGGAATTCAAAAGAAAGCGAAACAAAAAATAAAACAGCATATACGAAATAAGTGATAGCACTAATATTATTTTGATCGCAGCTGTACATATATATCTGTGGTAAAAAGATATATATCTGTATATATATATATATATATATAACTGTATATCTCAGAGTTTTTGTGTAAGTGTTTTGGTGTAAATACTCTTCGATCTTGGAGCGTTTTCATTGATTGCATAGGGCAGCCAATTTCTTTAAGTTGTTGCATTTCTATTAAAAAAATTCAATCCTTTCGAAGTTCGGTGTCATGGTGTAAATGTGTTTTAGATAATACTCTAGTGTATTTTTGGTGTCACCCCCGATACATTCACCAATTTTATGTGTATATAAAAAAAAGAATATTAATTTTTTTAAATATATTTTTTTATTTTCAGAATAAAAATGACTACAGAGTATATTAATCACTTAAGTGATGTGGATTTACATAAGAAACTTCTACAATATGGTTTTCCCAACATACCAGTTACTGAAACAACAAGGCAAATATTAATCAAGAAACTGAAAAATCATATAAAACAAGATAAATCAGACTTATATCAAGCAAATTCGCCACAATCTCAATACACTTTAAAGCGACAGAAATCTATCATATCTCCTCAATGGAAAACTAGTCAATGCATTAGTAAAAAAAATAATTCAAATAATCAGCCTTTTAGTAATTCATTTAATAAAATTTCACAGACAACATACTCTTCCCTCTCTCCAAGAATGTATGCTCCGCCTCCAATTTTAGCTCTGGAGTCAGAAAGTGAAGGTGAACACAATTTTGTTTATAACAATTATCGAAACATGTGCTCAAAATCTTTAAATGATTCAACAAAGCATGTAGGCTCGAGTGGATTTAATTTCGACAACAGTTTAGACACGAGCGTTGTTAGCAGATTGCTTAGTTTACGTGGCTCAACACTACAACGGAGATATAAAGACAAAGTTTATTCAGCTGAGGATACAAAATCTACCAACAAATCAAGATTTTTGTGGTCAGCTTTTACAAACTTCAGAACACATATAAAATCAAGGCCACATTTTAAAGCAGTGCATATTCCTTATCTTCTTATATGCGGATTCATGATATTTTTTTATTGTTATTGCCCTTATTTATATGTCACGAAGATTTGAACGGGATTTAATTGACCAGAAATCAACTCTTTATGATATATGTAATGAATCGGAACATTTGCCAATATCAAACTATAAAGATCAAAGAAACATTAGGTGCCTTGCATCAGATCTTTTAAAATCTGCGTTGGATATAAACATACAAATAAAAAATATACTTGAAAACAGGTCTTATCGTCACTACTGCATTGATGAAAACCAAAATGATATAGTTCAATATAGTGAAATTATGCAAATTCTTCAAAGCAGCAGGAAGCATATTTCATATGAAAATTTGCACAAAGAATTATATGCAGCCATTCATCTAATTGAACGAAACCCTCAATGGCAGATACGAACCATCCATGAACCAGATGAAACATTTCGTGGGACTCAAAAAAAAGATTCAAGTGTTGAAAATATATATTTTGTTCTTTCTAAACCAAGTTTACCATTTAAATGCGTGCTTCTAAACAAACTTCAACGTTTCTTCGTAATATTGGGCTCTTTAGCAGTGTTCGGTGCCATACTTATAATTGGACAATTCAGTGTGCAGTACATAAAAAACAGATCTAAGCAAAGATTAATAGCGGTAGATCAAATTACAAATGATATTGTTAGTGAAATAATAAACCAAACGAAACGAACTGAAAATGGACAAATATCCGAAATAACGATAAGCCAGTTGTATGATAAAATTATTCCAGTTAATAAGCGAAGACAACTGCAGTGGTCTTGGAAACAAGCTTTGCGACAGTTGGAAGAGCATGACAAAAGGATACTATTTGGTGTTATACTACGAAATGGAAAGGAAATAAAAACAATTAGTTGGAATGAAGAAGAACAAAGCGATCTAATCAATAAAAAGAAATGGCAAAGTCCAGCTTTTGATAATACCAATCGAATTACTAATCCACCAACGTCATGCCTTAAAATAAGACATATGTTTGACACTTCAGAGATAAACCAACCAAACTTAAAGCAACTAATTACCGATGCGATATTTGAAAAGTTGGAACACAATGTAAAATTTGTGACATTCAGTTAGATAAGCAGAGTTGTTGTGTGTATTTAAGATGTGTTAGTGAACATGACGCTGGTATTGTACACAATAAAATAAATGGATGGTGGTTCGATAAACGTTTAATTTCGATTAAATTTTTACGCTTGGAGCGGTATGTTAGCCGATTTCCCAAGTCGTCAAATCAGCCAAATTGTTTTTTGTCATCGAATTTAATAAATGTGCATCAGCGTTAATAGAATGTTATACTTATATTTTGCATGAAACATTTTTATGATAAGAAAATAAATAAGCAACTTAAGGAACTATTATGAACATTTTGTTTATGGTGTTTTCAAATTTGATTAATATTCTAGCACATCAATGGGAAAGTCTATTGAAAGGGCCACATCAACAAGAGCAAAATCGCGATTGTATGTTAGTGTATTTACAACCAAGCTCGAATCAATTCAGCGATCACCTTTCAAGCATAGCATTTGTTATAAAGCGATGATTGATAAAACATGACAACCATCGCTTTGCATGTTTGTTTCTCCGTAGAATAACGGTGCGTGCCAAAAGAGCCACAAGCTGTCCATCGTTGTTGCTATTGCATATATATGGGTATTTCCACGGTGTCGAACGCGACATTCGTACGCACTCAAAGTGAAAGAAAAAAAAAAAACATATGCCAAATAATTTTTTTTTTTTTTGACAAAAGGTAAAACTTATAGCTTTTGATTAGCACTATAATTGGTGCTACTTATTATTTTGGGCAAATGTTTCTTTTTTAAGATAATTATAAAAAACCGAGGCGTTCGCACGCGACAAAAAACGGAAGTCGCTTTTGCGGCGAACAGTTTAAACATTGGTTTCAAGGAAACTTAATGCGAATAGTTTTAAAATGTTATGAATTGAAGTATCTTTCTAATGTATTTTAAATGATTCAAAAATATTAAGAAGTTTTTTTTATATCAAATTTTAATCAGGGTCGCACGCAGCATTTTGTTTGTACTTTTTATATTTTTTTTTACTTTTTATGAATTAAACACGATAAAGTTGATGAAAAATAATTTTTTAGACATT
Organism: Leucophenga varia; assembly: GCA_018903435.1. NCBI lineage: Eukaryota > Metazoa > Arthropoda > Insecta > Diptera > Drosophilidae > Leucophenga > Leucophenga varia. The sequence goes on from JAEIFJ010000779.1 coordinate 116,164, forward strand.
CAATATATTTACTTTTACAACAAAAATTTTAAACTTAACAAATTATCTATACTAATATATAAAGAGGAAATGTTTGTTTTTTTGTTTGAAATGAGTAGGCTCCGAAAATACTGGACCGATTTTAAAAATTCTTTCACCGTTGGCAAGCTACACTATTCCCGAGTGACATAGGCTATGTTTCATTTTCAAAAAAAATTAGGGATGCTTACTTAAACTTGAATAATCTAACCCAAGTTGTAAAAAAAATAAACAAAAAATAAAATTCACATTTTTTCTATACTAATATTATAGAGAGGAAATGTTTTTTTTTTTGTTTGTTAGTTTTGAATAGGCTCCGAAACTACTGGACCGATTTAAAAAATTCTTTCACCATTGGCAAGTGATTTAAATAGTAAGTAAGTAAATAAGTGATTTAAAAAGTTTTGTTATTAATTTTTTTTTAAATTAGTAATAGTTGTACGTTGTATTATTTGGTCATTTTAAAATGCCCAAAAGTTCAAGATCTCAACTTTCTAGAAATAGTTCCATCTCTTATTTCTTTGGCGCCAAACGAAGTCATTTGAAAAAAGGCTCTTGTACTTCCGGATATTGGTTAAAAAATGTCTAGATAGCGAATGATTATTTGTCAAAAGATTTTTCATTGGCTGTGGCGGTTCTTTAATATTGGGGTGGGGGAGGAGGAAAAAAAGGAAAAAGGAGAGGAAACAAGAAAAAACGTTAAATTCGGTAGAACCGAAGCTTAAATACCCGTCACACGAATCTTTAAAGAGTTTATGAGTAATCATCAGTGGTCACCAAAGTTTACACACAAAATTAATTTCAAATTTTGAGCTAAAAATACAGATATGTATAACAACATATTTCTCCAAAATATCTGGAAATGGGCGGTAAGTTTTATGGAAGAAACACCTAAAAATGGGCGTGGCACCATGACATTGGAAGAGTTTTTACCCAATATGCAGTAAATTCATGAATAAATAATATCCATTTTGATACAAAAATTCGAAAATGGACGGAAAGTTTGTATGGGGGCTATACCAAAAAAAGGGCGTGGCACATCTGATTTGACATTGGATGACATTAGAAGTGTTTTTAGCCAAATTAGAGTGAATATATGCATAAATAATAACTACTTTCATAAAAAAAATCGGAAAAAACGGTAAGTTTGTATGGGGGCTATACCTAAATAAGGGCGTGGCACTCTCATTCTCGAACTTAACATAGTCATTGCCGAGAAAAGCTTAAGTTCCAAATTTCAGCTTAATATCTTTATATCTTCAACAAAAAAAGATGCCTAGAAATATACAGACAGACGGACATGGCTAGATCGATTCGTCTCGTCGAGCTGATCAAGAATATATACTTTATGGGGTCTACGACGTCTCCTTCAATGCGTTACAAATTTTCAGACAAATTGAATATACTCTTCACACTGTGTGTGGCGGGTATAAAAAAAGAGGAGAGGGGTGGAGAAAAAAGGGGGGAGGGGGGAAGGAGAGGGGAGGAGAAAAAAGGGAAAAAGGAGAGGAAAGGAGGGGGGAGGAAAGGAGAAAAAGGAAAATAGAAAAGGAGGAGAAAAAGACAAAAAGAGAAGAAAAGAAAAGGAGGAAATAAAGAAGAGGAAAAAAGGGGGAAAGGGGATGAGCAAAGCCGCGGGTACCTGCACCCGTGCGAAGCCGGGGCGAGTTGCTAGTCCTCAATAAAGAAAAACAAAAACAACGTGTGGTGAGCGGGCGGCCAAGAATAGTACCACAGAAGACTCAGCTTGACGTAAGAGCCGTCTAAAGAGCGAATCCTCGATGTGAGGTTGGTCGGTGGAGTGGTTAACAACGACGTAAAACAAAGAACTCGTAAGACACACAAACAAAGTGTACCAAATGCAATGATGGCTAGTATAAACGAAAGTACTCCTGGTGGCAGTTAATCCACCCGTGGATAATTCCGCGGCAGGGGCAAGGATTCTGGAGGCCCCGAAAACGATACAAGGATCACGACATACGTACAGTGAACAAAATAAATTTACATACACCATAAAACTTCAATTTGAAACATTAATTACCCATCATAAAAATGTTTTGGCAAAAAAATGGTTGCACTTACTGTAAAATAAAATCTTTAGGCTTTCATATGTTACGGTTTTTTTATCGTTGCTTTTGAGTATGTCAGAAAATTTTGACGAAAACGAAAGAAAGAGACAAAATGCACGCCAAAAGTTTACGTTCACTTTCATTGGGCGGTACTGCCAGCAGGGATAACTGTTCTATTATTCAAATATTTCAAAACAAGGCGCTGAGGATTATGTCAAACGCTCACTTGTTCTACACCAACAAGGAGATACACGAAGAACTCGGGGTACCTTGGGTATACCAAGAAATAACAAGATTAAGCACCTCTTATATAAATCGGTTCGATACGCATACCAACACCCTCGCTATCAACCTACTCGACAATAGCTCTAGTATAAGAAGGCTCAAAAGGCTTGATCCGCTCGATCTCCCTCATGGGAGACAATAATTAATGTTTATTTTTATTTTTTTGTTTATTTTCTTTTCCCATCCCCATCCATTTTTCCTTATCCATAATTGCTTCACCAACGCATTGTCAACTGTTCTTTACTCACAAAACTTGCTGATTGTCTTTTAAAGATAGATTGCAAATAAATTTATTCGCTATAAAAAAAAAAAAAACTTTAATACTTCTATGATTGGAGTTGTTGTTTTTGCAAATCTAACGGTAATCTTTCATTTACTCTTCATATGGCATTTGCAATTGTGATTATGTATGTTTTCCCAAATAAAATGTTGTCATTAGTTGCACAAACAAGACGCAATGGGTCGTGGAAAAGAAATTTCGGTAGAAGTGTGCAAAATAATATTCAAATTGTATTTCTAAAAGAAATCTCTTCGAGATATTGGAAAAATTGTTGGCAAGACACATTCCACTATCCAAACAATTAAAAATTCGTTCGGGCAATCGGGTACTTTGAGTACAAAACCACGCTCCGGTCGATCAAAAAAACTGTCTTCTCGCGATGAACGCCAAATTGTGGCCTTGGTTAAACAAGACCCAAAAAAATTCAGCGTCAAAAATACAAGAGGAAGTACTCCAGAGCACAGGAATAAGCGTTCATCCGCAGACAATAAGAAATACCCTCCATAGGCATGGGTACAAAGCACGCACTCCAGGCAAAAAGCCATTAATTTCAAAAGCAGACCGCGAAAAGAGGCTGCCCTTTGCTTTAAAGTATGTAGATGAGCCGGAATCGTTTTGGGACAACGTTATGTTAAGCAATGAGTCCAAATTTAATATTTTTGGTTCGGATGGGGCCCAAAAAGTATGGAGAAAGCTAAATGAGGCAATGAATATAAAAAATATCATTCCTACTGTTAAACATGGAGGTGGAAACGTGATGGTCGGGGGGTGTCTGGCTACTGCTGGTGTTGGAAAATTAGTTTTCATAGACACGTCTATGGATAAGCACTTATACTTGAGCATTTTGCAAAACAATCTTAAGCAAAGTGCGCTACAATTTGGTATGGACGAAAATGATTTTTTATTTCAGCAAGACAACGATCCGAAACACACTTTATACCTCGTAAAAGAATGGTTGCTTTGTAATTGTAAACAGCTGCCTATGCAGGCATGCATAGGCAACTGTTGCATGTATTCACTCCAAATTGAGTAAAATCTCTTCTTATGTCATCCGAAGTCGAAACCAAGGTGTCCCCATACAAATTTACCTTCCATTTTCGAATATTTGAATAAAAATTGGTATTATTTATGAATTTATTTACTCTAAATTGAGTAAAAACACTTTTTATATCATCCAAAACCAAGATGCCACGCCCATTTTTATGTATAGCCCCCATATAAACTCACCGATTATTTTTAAACTTTTGTAATAAAAATTAATTATTTTCGTCTATATATTTTTAAATGTATATAAGCCACTGATGATCACACATAAACTATTCAAAGATTCGTGTGGCGGATATTTATGCTTCGGTTCCACAGAAGTTAACGTTTTTCTTGTTTTATATCTTGGTGCTCCATTTTAAAAAAAAAAAAACATAATAGGGTTACAGATATGATCTTTAATAAATATTCAACCATATCTAATCACATTTAGTTGAATTTTTTGATTAAAAATATGTCATACTAACAGTGTTTAACTTCGAAAATAATTGCCAGCTATTTGCAAAATAATTAAGAAGGTTAAAAACGTTTTAAAATTTGTTAGAGATTTCATTGACTTCTCCGACCGCGTTACAAAAAAAGTGAAGTGAAAACTGCCTTTAGTCACTGAACTAAGGCTATATAAAAAAAAAAATATCGCAATTGATAACCGCTTCAATGCGGAACTTAAGTGTGGACTTAGGGCTACACAAATTCATTTAACCCTTTAAATTAACCCATTAAATTAAAAAACTTAGAACTAAAGGTAGGCTTAGACATCGCGCCCGCCTTGCGCTGGCGCAAAACGAAGTGTTCGCTGCATCTTCATGAGCGCCTGAATAGCGTCGTTCAATTTAGCGGCCACGTCAGAAAACTCATTACGGGTGCTAGCTCCAGTCTCACGCTCGGTATTGGTTACCCGACGAGATTGTGGGTCCGCGGAAACCTTAGATCGTGTTCTTGCGTGAGGACACCCATGGTGATGGTATCGCTGACGTTGACGTTGATGCTGTTGCTGATGTCGATGATGTTGCTGATACTGCTACTGACGTTGATGATGTCGCTGCGGATGGCGATGATGTTGTTGGCCATGAGCCGTTGTTGTAGTGAGTGGTTCAGCGTGCAACATCGTGTGATGCAAAACGCCGCACCGGAGGCATACCTTTTGCGTTTGTTGGGAAAGCTTGCAGCGGTACCAGGAACTGTTTAGACAACAAAAAAATAAATTATTAAAAAAAAGCGTTTTAAATGGCGCGTTGTTCAATGGATAGGGTTAGTGGAATGAGCTTAGAGTAATGTGTAGTGTGCTTAGTGTCGTTCTTGAGAAGCAAATACTAATATATGAGGCTATTCATATTGAGATGAAAGCACACAGAGCTTCACGACCGGTCTGGTAATAATGCCTTGCTGGGTTCGCACTTCAGCTACTCGAATCCTGCCATCAACTCCAGTGATAGGGTTAACCACTCGTCCAAGACGTCACTCTGTAGGGGGGAGATGATCCTCTTTAATGACCACTAAATCGTTTTTCTCCAGATCCCGCAGCGGATTCTGCCATTTGTAACGACGGTGCACCTCATGCAAGTACTCCCGTTTCCATCGCTGACTGAATTGGTGGTGCAAAGCCTTCACTTTCTCCCATCGATTGATGAGGAAAATATCCTGCTTATCTGGCTCGGGCACAGATATCATTGGGAGTCCTCTCGAGAAATGACTGGGTTTTAAGGAGAGCAGTTGTTCAGGATCATCACTCATGGGGAATAGAGGGCGAGAGTTGAGAACGGCTTCGATGCGAGCGAGTAAAGTGGAGAACTCTTCGAAAGAGAATTTATGCGTGTTCGTGACCTTCTTGAATAAGATCTTACAGCTCTTCACTGCAGCCTCTCATAGGCCACCCATATGAGGAGCTGCAGGGGGTATAAAACACCACTCGAACCCATGAGTGCTATACTTTTGAACGACTTCCTCTATGGAGACTTTCAGTAAGTGAGCGAATTCCTTTTTGAGTACAGAAAAAAGTCAGAAAAAAAACCTTTTTTTGGGAGACCGCGTCTGCTGACAAATCGAGAGAACGCAGCATGAAAAGCTTCAGTAGTAAGATCACTAACGGTTTCTAGATGTACAGATTTAGTGGAGAAACATACAAACACGGAGACATAGCCCTTTATTATGGGACTTCGTTTAAGAGAGCTAGCCCTTAGCTGAAACGGTCCAGCAAAATCCACTCCTGTATAGGTAAATGGGGGGAGTACGTTGTGCGTTCTGAAGGTAAAGCGGCCATTATTTGTTAATGCATCTTTTGTCGGTGAATGGTACAAACTTTACATCTAGATATGCAAGCTTTAATTTTGGGTTTGAGTTTTGGGATATACAGTTCTTGACGTACAGCGTTGATTAACAGCTGATTCTCTGCATGTAAGAGCGTAATATGCATGAAGTCTATTATTAAGGTTGAGAAACGACTTTTAGGGTGGAGAATTACTGGGTGACGGGCATTGTAGCTTAACTCAGAGTTGGCCAGTCTACTTTTAGCCCCCAAAATGCCTTCTTTGTCCAGAAATGGATTTATCGACAAAATCGAGCTTTTCCTGGATACGACTTTGGAGTTAAGTAACTGTTCTACCTCCTCCTGGTAGAACTGACGTTGAGACGCTCGAATAAGTACCCACTTAGCGCTCCTTAGCTCATGATGAGATAGAGTAAGCTCAGTGGGAAAACTTCGCTTTAATGATCGCTGTGAAAATCTTATAATATAAGCCACTACCATGAGAGCGCGTGTGTAAGCAGAGAAGCGATCCAGTATGTTCCCATCTGGCGTTGCTATGTGAAGCACCGAAATATTTCGAGTTTCTGGGGGTACTTCAACGGTGGACTGCGTTGAGGGCCAGTCTTCGGGTGGCTTTAGAAGCCAAGCAGGTCCGTTCCACCAAAGTGAATTAGACTGAAGCTCTTGAGCGGAGCTGCCTCGGGTTCCCAAATCGGCGTGATTGTCTTTGGAAACCACATGCTTCCACGGAGTATTGGAGACACTGGAGAGGATGACAGACACTCGGTTATCTACATACGTTTTCCAAATATGTGGCGGTTTCTCCAACCAAGAGAGAACAATATTCGAGTCAGACCAGAGAACTATTTTCGGCTTATTGAGTTGAGACTTGGCAAGTATGTGTTTAATAAGTCTTGAAAGAAGCACGGCCCCACAGAGTTCTAAGCGTGTCAGGCTGATTATATGCAACGGGGCTACCTTGCTCTTTGCGACTAACAATTTAGTTGATACCTGCCCCGAGCGAGTGTCAGAGCGTATATACACTGCTGCGCAGAACGCCTTTTCTGATGCGTCACAAAAGCCATGAATTTGAGTTTCTTGAGTGGGAGAGAAGTTAACCCAACGGGGAATTTGAATCGATTCAATAGCTGTGAATTTGGTGAGAAAAATGTTCAACTTAACCAATGACAGTGGCTTCACTGTTTCGTCCCAATCACTGCCTTCTAGCCACAATTGCTGCAGTAAAATTTTTGCAACCACAATTACAGCGGTGAGCCAACCCGCCGGGTAGAATAGAGCGGAGACATAAGATAAGATCTGACACTTTGTTACGGAGACCGTGGGAGTGTGAGCATTCCAGTTTAGACCTAAAGTCTTAGTAGAGCTAAAATCAGGAAGCTTGAGAAAATTTGAGTCATAACATATAAATCTCCTGAGAGGATGTCCTTCAAGAGGCCAGAATGGTTACCAGTAATTTTTATGAGTTTGAACCCAGTACTTTCCAGTGTTGCTATCACTTCTTTTAAGGAAAGCCGGCCATCCTCTAAGGTATGAGCACCAGAGAGCACGTCATCGACATAAGTTTCGTTCTTGAGAATGAATGCTGCACGTGAATGGGTTACTTGACATTCTTGGGATAATTGATGGAGAGTTCGTATAGCCAAGTATGGAGCACACTTCACTCCAAATGTTACTGTGTTGAGCGAGTAATCTTTAATTGTTGCATTTCTCGTGGGTTGAAACAGAATGCGTTGAAATTGGCGGTCATCGGGATGTACCAATATTTGTCGGTACATTTTCTCAATATCACCGGTAAACACAAATTTGTAGAACCGCCAATTGAGCACTACGTTAAGCAAATCGTTTTGTAGGGTGGGTTCAAGGATTTACCATTTTGGGTACGCTTTGAAGCATTAAACACGACTCTGATTTTGGTCGATCTGCTTTGGGGCTTTAAGACAGGGAAAGATACTCTTGCAGGATTCTTTGGGAACATTGCATCCGACGATACTGAGCTAGCGCCGATAAACGCGATGAGCCAAGCGGTATATAGCTAGGAAACTCGGACAGAAAAGGGAGTCGCACTGTAAACCGGCAATAGGGTTGGCGAAATGTAGTATCCGCGTAAAAACTTTCGCAATAGGTGTCAATGTCAGATATCGGTCGATCAGCCAGGGTGTCCTCAACCTTCCAAAACCTTCTTAACACCGAACTTAGATCAGTGTCCTCATTTCTTGACGACAGAGTAGCAAAAGCAGATATCGTGTGAGAGAGGGGGCCACTTAGTATCCATCCAAAGATCGTTTTCTGGGCCAGCAGTGAACCATTCACTTGAGTTTGCGTACCACTGAGCATAATTTGAGGAATGAGGTCGCTGCCTATAATAAGATCAACTTGAGCTGTACGATAAAAGTTAGGATCTGCCAACTCCAGTTTTAAGAGGCGTCCGATTGATGGCCTTTTGGTAGAGACAGAGGGTATAAAATTCGTTGTAAGACAACGGCTTCAGTTGGGATGTGTATCTTTTGGGCTTTATTTGTAAGACTAAGCTGACACAACTTCGTGGATCGATCAAGTACTCTGACTCCTACCCCAGAAATGTGTGTGCACTCATGACGAGTAGGCAAAGACAATCTTTGCTGAACCGTTGTAGAGATAAAGGTTCTCTGATTCTGACAACTGATTGATCGCTAGATGTGTGAAGAAGACATGTTGAATTGTTTTCTATGGGGTTGTCGTCTATAGGCTTCTGAGCCTCTAGTAGATATCCTTCAGTCTGAGCGACCAAGCCCGCTGCACGAGAAGTAGACGCTTGTGGTTCTCTTGTTTTGAGATTTTGGGGTCCGAAGTGTAGCAAAGTGTGATGACGGTTGTGACAGTGCCTACAATTGTATGCCTTACCGCAATCCTTTATCTGATAAGAGGACGCGAGACAATTAAGGCACATCTTTCCCTTTTTTACAAAATTCGATCGAGCTGAAGGTGTCAGTGCGAGAAAACTGGGACAATCTTTGAGTGGGTGAGTTTGCCTACAGAACTAACACTTAATAACAGTATTTTCAGCAGAGTGTAATGAGACCTAAGACTGGTTTCGCCATTGAGATTTTTGTGTCAACCTTGGGTTTCGTACTCCGGACACTCTCTCGAGCACTTCAATACGTTTTGTGAGAAACTCGTTCATCTGTGACCACTTAGGAAGATCTTTTCGAGATTCTATAGACTGTTCCCACAAAGCAAGACATTCTTCGGGTAATCTGGAGGAACACAAATGTGTTAAGATGGGATCACAATCCCCCGTCAAAACACCCTGTGCATTCAGAGCTGCGAGACTATCCGTAACCGTACATTCTATTTTACTGATGGCTTCAAATTTTTCATTCTGAGCTTGGGGAATACTAAACAACTTTTTAACTTGAATGTCGACCATTAAACGTTTATTTTCATAGCGAGATCGAAGAGCTTCCCAGGCAAGAGAAAAATTTTCGTTCCTGGTGTTAAACCAGGGTGGTTGCCATAGATGGCTGTGAACATATCTCTGAATGCACTCCAGCTTTCATAAGTGCCAGAAAAGACTTCAGTGTCACAAGGAGGCAATTTTATATATGATTGCACTGTTGGTTGTGTTATGAACGGTGCAGTCGGTGGTATTGCAGGCTGAATCGCGGAAGTTACTGTGTGTGGTGTTATGGGTTGTGTTTCACGTTGAGTTTCGGGTAGTGTTGTTGCTTAGGGGTATACTACTGTAGTATGCACATATATGAAGTAATTAAACAGCAACACTTTGTTGCTAAACAAAACATAAATAAGGCAACGACACTTTGTCGTTACATAAACATTAATAAATTAAACTCAAGTGCTCAGCACATTTCAAGTGCAATGAAATATGATCGCACTTGAATGTAGCTGGCCGCGGCCAAAGCATAGTCAGCATAATTGCCGGCTATTGACCGCTTACAATGTATATGCATAATACTCTCTGCTCTGCTTAGAATATATTCAATGTACGCTGCAGCTCTGCCGTCGGCTTCGTTGACGTAGCAGCGCTCAGCTTAGCTATGTAAAATACTAATAATCAAAAATCATTGTACACTAATCTATCGAACAATAAAGTTGACTTGCTCTGTGTAGAGCAAGTCATTCCTTGAAAACTAAAACTAAAGGATTTATTATTTACATAACTCGGAACATATTATATGGCGACCGTGACAAGTGTCACGAGGATCTCCAATCGGCGAGATTAAGCGAAAAGGATATAACAACAAAAACAAAAAATCAAAAAAATCATCAAAAAGAAAAACTACAACAACAACAGCGGCAGATGGCATCATTGACGTTTTCGGATTCAATTTGAAGAACATCAAGAAAGGATGAGTGGACTGCAGCTGGAGGAAGAATATTAAAGGACTAAATAACAATAAATTTCTGAGTGAGTAGAGTGTACAATTGCGAGTGTAATGTCTGTACGCATCACACTAGATGAGTACAGACAGCGCCAGTTAGCAAAAGAAATTGCTAGCGAAGAACATAATATTATCACAATTAAAAAGAAACCAAGAAATCGTGGTGGCATACGGCTGCGAATTAAGAAACGCAAAGCCGAAATTTGTGCAAGACTATATAATAGCACAAAGCCCCCCGACTTGGGAAACTGCCAAGAAACTAGCGGACGAATTAGATTTGCTAGAGGCAGAAGAGCGCAATTACAAAAATAAAGCAAGTACACCTGCTCCTCATTGTTTAAGAAATTTACTAATACCTATACCTCCTCCAGCTACCAAAGAACTTCCGGAACTTACAGAGAGATGCCCTGACGACTGCGCTGGACCTTTTTACGACCCGGCCTGTGCGATGACCTGCACCGGCAACGCTGGCCAAGCCAAGGCAGCCAACTAATAAAAAAAAAAAAAAAAGTTTGTCTGTAATGACCCCCACTGTGTTGTGTGAGTCAAGGTAGCTTCAAATAGGCAGGATAAAATTTGTAAACTAGAAATATAAAAAAAAAAAAAATTTCAAACCAAATTAATATAATATATAAATTAAAAAAAAAAAAAAAAAAAGGATATTAAAAACTTTTAAATCAAATTTGTAATAATAAAAAAAAAAAAAAAAAAAATTTTTAAAAAATTAATGAACTCAATATCGAAAAACGATAATATATATAAAATTAATTATAAAATGGGTTTAATAGATAGTAAATCAGTAGACTCAACAGCAAATGTAATAAATAAAGTTGAAGTCGAAAAACTAGATTTACATCTAATATATACTTTGTTTATTGTAATAATAATGTCTGCCAATGTATTATATAAAATGTACAAAATACATAACAAATGTATTAAGAAGAAATATATGAGTCAAGCAAATGACTTAGACAAAATTTGAAATTTAAAAAAAATTAAAACAAAATTTCTTTAACAATATATTAAGTTTTAATAAAAAACCGTTTGCTTACAAAAACATATATACCCTGCACAATGGCAGATTAATTTTTAATAAAATTGTTAAAATGAAGTAATAAAAAAAAAAATTTTTTTTATTAAATAAAATATGAATGATCCAAATAGACCTACCCACTTACAAAAATATTTACCATTCGTAGAACATCTACTTCAGTACAAGGTAAAAAATAATAAATTATATAAAATCAGGGACTGGCTTCAATTTAATAGGAGATTTAAAGACAAAACTGTTGTAGATAACATTGAAAAAGTAATTTTTGCTCAGTACAAATTTTTTTCAAGAAGCATGAATGTACCACTATGGGTAAAAGACCTATTTAAAGAAACCGAAATTATTGATTTGAGCTCAGATAGTGAGGACTCAGAAATTATATGTATTGATTGAAATAAAATTGTAAACATAATATTTTTAATGATATATATAAGATTTAAATAAAAAGAAACAATGAATTAAGAAACAACAATTTTTAAATTTTTTTTTAAATGGAATGGCAAGAGATTTATTCATCAATTACGGAAATCAAGTCTAATTTTGACAGATCATATAAATGTCTAACTCAAAACAGAGAAACATCAACAAGTACTATATATAAACACGCTAAGGTGTTGGTTGATAGTTTCAATGAGGCTAGACAATTAATATATGATTATAGAGAAAAAATAAAATGTGATCATTGGTCACAGCTGTCAAAAATTTTAAACAAATTAAAAGATAACTTGCTGATAATAAAAACTAAGCACAATTTAGATATTAAAATACCTAATGTGCTAAATACAGCAGTATCTCTAGTAGCAATTGAAACAGATAAAAAGGAAAAACGGGATAGCACTTCTGGTTCCGACGACTACGAAGAAACGGAATTCCAAGAAGCAGATATAAATAATCTGACAATCCAGGCAGTGATTACAATAACTGAATCGGAGGATTTTGATATTACTTCCAAAGAAAAATCAAGTATATCTGAATATAAACAAATCGAAATGGCACAAAACACTGTTGAATTTATTAGGACAGCCTCCTCCATATTACCGGAGTTTGATGGCAAAGCTGATAATTTACAAAGCTTCAAAGATGCTTTGGAATTAATTGATTCACTTAAAGGCGGTCATGAAGCAACCGCAATAAGCTTGATTAAAACGAAACTAAAAGGACATGCTAGAAATTTGATTAGCGATGAAAAAACAATCGCTGAAATTATAGAAAAATTATCAAAAACTGTAAAAGGAGAATCCGTGGAAGTACTCTCCGCGAAATTATTAAATCTACAACAAAAGAGTAAAACTGCCAACACTTATACACAAGAGGTTGAGCAGTTGACAAAAGCTTTAGAAGGAGCATATATCAATGACGGAATGAGCTATGAGTTAGCAAATAAATATAGTACAGCTCAAGCCATAAAAGCAATGACTAAAAATTGCGCTATTGATAAGGTAAAACTTATCATGCAGGCAGGCACATTCAATAACATGAATGATGCTATATCCAAATTCGTTGATAGTTGCACTGAAGCAACAGGACAAGCTAACACAGTACTTTATTTCCAAAATAGTTCTCACCGTGGCGGAAACCGTGGTAGAGGTAACTATAGAGGCCGATCCTACAACAGAGGCGGCTACAGGAACAATAATAATGGAAATAGGAATAACAGAGGAAATCGTCGAGGCAGAGGCGGACAAAACAGAGGACGTGGTCAACCGACACAGGTTAGAGTTACACAAGGTAACTCGGAAAACCCACAAACCCCCTTGAGCAACCCGCAGTAAAGATATTAAACATAAATCTAAGTCTCAGTAGTTTAATTAAAATAAATATTAAAGAAAACAATTTTGCAATAACATTACTAGTAGATACTGGAGCAAATGTCTCAATTTTAAAAAATAATAATGTAAATGCCAATATAAATCAAAACTATAAAACAAACATAACAGGTATTGGTCAGGGAACAATACAGTCAATTGGACAATCTACTATTGATTTACTTTTCGATTACTTTGTAATCGCTCATGATTTCCAAATTGTACAAAACGATTTTCCCATACCATGTGATGGAATTATTGGACTAGACTTCATTAGAAAATATAATTGTATATCAACCACCAACATGATGAATTCATCATGAAACCAAATTCACTTAATTACCAGATTCATGTACCATTATTGCATAATGATATTGATAATTCAATATTATTACCAGCTAGATCGGAAGTATTGAGAAAAATTTCACTTTCGTCTAATGAAGAAACTGTATTAATACCAAACCAGGAAATTCATCCAGGTGTATTAATAGCTAACAGTTTAGTAACTTGCAATAGTGCAATAATTCGTATTCTTAATACAACCAATAATATTATAAAAATACAAAATCCAAATATTCAATTTGAATCTATTCAAAATTACGAAATTAAAACTCAAACTTCAAATGCAACTAATAGAAGTAACGAAGTCCTAAAAAGATTAAAATTTCCTGATCAATTTAAAAATAATATAGATATATTTGGTCTTGAAACAGAAGCTATTTCAAGTAATAATTTTTATAAACAAAAATTAAGATTGGGAGACAAAACTCCAGTATACATAAAAAATTATAGAAATGCAGAATCGGAAAAGCCAGAAATAAACAGACAGGTCGAAAAATTAATAAAAGATGGTATAGTTGAACCATCTATTTCAGAATATAATAGCCCACTGCTCTTAGTACCGAAAAAATCACTCCCAAATTCTAATGAAAAAAAAATGGCGTTTAGTAGTTGATTATCGCCAAATAAACAAAAAACTCTTAGCAGATAAATATCCTCTGCCAAGGATTGAAGAAATCCTAGACCAACTAGGACGAGCAAAATATTTTTCATGTTTGGATCTTATGTCAGGTTTTCACCAAATAGAATTAGATGAAAAATCTAGAATTATAACATCATTTTCCACGAACACTGGTTCTTATCGCTTCACGCGATTACCTTACGGCTTAAAAGTATCACCAAATTCGTTTATGCGAATGATGACACTCGCATTTACCGGTCTTGAACCATCCCAAGCATTTCTCTACATGGATGACCTAGTAATCATTGGCTGTTCTGAACAGCATATGTTTAAAAATTTAACTAATATTTTCGATTTATGCAGAAAACGCAATTTAAAACTAAACCCAGAGAAGTGTTCTTTCTTCATGCATGAGGTTACTTACCTAGGCCATAAATGTACAGACCATGGCATCCTACCGGATGATAAAAAATACGATGTTATAAAAAACTATCCAGTTCCAACGGATGCGGATAGTGCACGAAGATTCGTGGCGTTTTGTAATTATTACAGACGATTTATTCATAATTTCGCACAATATTCACGTCATTTGACTAGACTGTGCAGAAAAAACGTTCAATTCGAATGGACCAAAGAATGCAATGACGCATTTAATTATTGAAAGAAAGCATTAATGAAACCGACATTATTACAATACCCTGATTTCAGCAAACAATTTTGTATAACCACAGATGCAAGTAAACATGCATGTGGTGCGGTATTATCCCAAGAGTATAACGGTATGCAATTACCAGTTGCATATGCGTCAAGATCTTTTACACAAGGAGAAAGTAATAAATCAACTACAGAGCAGGAATTAGCTGCAATTCATTGGGCAATAAAACATTTTAGACCTTATGTTTATGGCAGACACTTTTTAGTAAAAACTGATCATAGACCATTAACATTTTTATTTTCAATGAAAAATCCGACATCTAAACTTACGAGAATGAGACTAGATTTAGAAGAATATCAATTTACGGTAGAATACCTCAAGGGGAAAGATAATCATGTTGCAGATGCATTATCTAGAATCAACATTGACACATTAATAGAAATGAATAGGAGCATAACATTGGTTCAAACGAGATCATCAAAACAACAGGAAACAAGCAAGAACGTTAACTTCGGAAGCACCGAAGCTCAAATACCCGCCACACGAAACTTTAATCATTTTCTTAAAAAAAAAGAAAAAAAGTGAAGGTGAGTTTGTATGGGGTCTATATGTTATAGTGGCTCGATCCTTGTCATATCGGTAGTGTATTTATAGGATAACAGTGATAGAAGTGATTTTACACAGATTGGAGTGAATATATCCATAAATAAGAACTATTTTCATACAAAATCTGAAAAATGGGCGCTTGGTTTGTATGGGGGCCATATCAAAAAAATGGGCGTGGCACCTTTCCTTTGAAATTGGATGTCATTAGAAGTGCTTTTACCCATATTTGTAGTAAATAAATTTACAAATAATAACGATTTTCATACAAAAATTCGAAAAAAATGTTAAGTTTGCATGGGGACTATATATAAAAATGGGCGTGGTACCTTTCTTTTGATATTAGATGGATGGATATTGGATTAAAAGTGTTTTTACCCGATTCGTAGTCAAAACATTCATAAATAGTAACTATGTTCACACAAAAAAATCGAAAAAAAATGGTAAGTTTGTATGGGGGCTATATCTAAAAGTGGGCGTGGCACCTTGGTTCTGCCATACAAACTGCCTAGGAACACAAAAAAGCTTAAGTTTAAAGTTTCAGGTCAATATCTTTAAAACTTTCCGAGAAGAACGCATTGCAACAGACAGACAGACAGACGGACGGACGGGCGGACAGACAGACGGACATGGCTAGATCGATTCGTCTCGTCGAGCTGATCAATAATATATATACTTTATGGGGTCTCCGATGCCTCCTTTAATGCGTTACAAACTTTCCGACAAACTGATAATACCCTTCACACTATGTGTGGCGGGTATAAAAATCTGCGCAGATGATAAATTAATATTGCAAAAAGAGAAAAAGGAGCCCAAAGTCTATGAAGTCGTTAGCAATAATGACGTTAAGAAATTTGTAAAACTAAAATTCACAAAATCCAAATGTTTATTTAAACAAGGAAAAAGAATTATGTCACAATTTTCGATTAATGATTTGTATACTAATGAAAAAATTTGATTTAGGTCAATATTTTCAAAGGCTTAATACAGAAGCCGGTTTACATAAAATTGTTAATTTACAAGTGTCACCAAGTGAACAAATTTTCGAATTTGTATCACTAAATGAATTTAAAAATATGGGCAATAAATATTTAAATAAATTAAAAGTAGCGCTACTAACGAAGGCGACTAAAATAGACAAAAATGACGAAAGTCAAATTAAAGCAATACTGTTGAAATATCATGATGATCCAATAGAAGGAGGTCATACAGGGATTACGCGTACCTTGTTAAAAATTAAGAAATATTATTATTGGCCCCAAATGACTAAAACAATTACAAAATATGTAAAAACTTGTATGAAATGTCAACAAGCAAAAACAACTAAACACACTAAAGCTCCAATGATTATAACCAATACACCAAATACGGCATTTGACACAGTCTTAATTGATACAATCGGACCATTACCCCGATCAGAGAATGGAAATGAATATATAGTAACTACAATATGCGATCTTACAAAATATTTAGTTACAATACCAGTAACAGACAAAAGTGCAAAAACAATAGCTAAAGCTATTTTCGAAAATTTTGTATTAAAGTACGGTCCTATGAAGACGTTCATAGCAGACATGGGTACTGAATATAAAAATTCACTCATAAATGACTTGTGCAAATATATGAATATAAATAATATACACTCAACAGCACATCATCATCAGACTCTAGGAACAGTAGAAAGAAGTCATAGAACATTTAATGAGTTTATTCGCTCATACATTTCAATTGACAAAGATGATTGGGACATATGGTTGAATTATTTCACCTATTGTTTCAATACTACTCCATCAACAGTACACGAATACTGTCCATATGAACTTGTTTTTGGTAGATTACCAAGACAGTTCACCGAATTCAATAATATAACTAAGATAGATCCTATATATAACATAGATGATTACGCTAAAGAATTTAAGTTTAGATTAGAAATAGCATATAAAAGACCACAAACGTTAATATCTATAGAAAAAGAAAAGAGAAAAAAAGAATATGACAAAAAGATAAATGATATAAAATTGGAAATTGGAACATTAGTTATGTTACATAATGAAACAGCACATAAATTAGAAAATAAATATTTAGGACCATATAAAGTTATAAGCATAGAAGATAGGAATAATATAAAAATAGATGTAGGAAAGAAAAAACCACAAATAGTTAATAAGAATAGGCTAAAAATATTCAAAAAGTAGTTTAGCTCGAGCATAGGATATATATAAAATTTTTAGGTCTGATCAGCCAAAATTTAATAAAACAAAACAATAAAAAAAAAAAAATAAAAAAATTTTTTTTATAAATAATAAACTTTAAAATTTCTTTATATATTCTTATTGTACGCAAACATTTTTATTAATACAAATATATAAATTTATATTAAAAAAAAAAAAAAAAATTTTCTTTATAAAAAAAAAAAAAAATTTTCTATTAATACACATACATATTTTCATGTTAAAAAAAAAAAAAAAACATTTTTATTTTTCTTAAAATTAAAATTAAAAACTAAAATAAAATAATGAATTTAAAAAAAAAAAAAACATATTAATTAAAATAACTACATATATATATTACGTTATTTTTAAAAAGGAGGGAGATGTAGTATGCACATATATGAAGTAATTAAACAGCAACACTTTGTTGCTAAACAAAACATAAATAAGGCAACGACACTTTGTCGTTACATAAACATTAATAAATTAAACTCAAGTGCTCAGCACATTTCAAGTGCAATGAAATATGATCGCACTTGAATGTAGCTGGCCGCGGCCAAAGCATAGTCAGCATAATTGCCGGCTATTGACCGCTTACAATGTATATGCATAATACTCTCTGCTCTGCTTAGAATATATTCGATGTACGCTGCAGCTCTGCCGTCGGCTTCGTTGACGTAGCAGCGCTCAGCTTAGCTATGTAAAATACTAATAATCAAAAATCATTGTACACTAATCTATCGAACAATAAAGTTGACTTGCTCTGTGTAGAGCAAGTCATTCCTTGAAACTAAAACTAAAGGATTTATTATTTACATAACTCGGAACATATTATACTACATTAGAGTAGAGCTTGGGGCAGTAGTGGCCCCTTGTGGCATAATATACATCTTGTGTTTTTCTAAATTCAAGTCTCGCGCTTTCTTTTTGCTTAAGTTTTTAGTCATCCGATACAATGACATTTGAAAAGGCCAATACAACCGCATTCCAGGCTAAAGTCAGGTCGAAGTTTCTGACCTCTACCCCGCTTTCTGTTTGATCACCATCAAAGGCTTCAAACATGGAGCATGAAGTGAGAACAATTTCTACTTTTACTTTAAAATCTTTGAATGGGTCCATTTTAAAAGTTGAGTTTGAATATGTAGAGAAAAACTGGTTCTAATAATATAAAAGTTTTTGGTTATGTAAATGCTTAAGGTAGGGTATTACGAGTTAGCTCTTAAATAAAAATACGTATAGTAAAACGTTTCTATAAATATATTTTAGTTATTATTTTTAATATTCTTTTATAAAAATATAATATAACAAGTAAAAAAGTTAACTTCGGTGGAACCGAAGCTTAAATACCCGTCACACGAATCTTTGAATAGTTTATTGTGATCATCAGTGCCTTATATCCATTTGTAAATATATATTCGAAAATAATTACTTTTTCATACATTTGTTTTAAAATAATCGATAAGTTTGTGTGGGGACTATAGCTTAAAATAGGCGTGGCACCTTGGTTTTGTTATTGGATATCATTAGAAGTGTTTTTACATAAATTTGAGTGAATAGTCTCATAAATAATACCTAGTTTTATACAAAAATTCGAAAACGGGCGTTAAGTTTGTATGGAGGCTATAGCTAAAAATGGGCGTGGCAGCTTGGATTTGACATTGGATGACGTTAGAAGTATTTTTACCTAACTTGGTGTAACTACATTCATAAATAATTGCTATTTTCATACAAAAAATCCGGAAAAAACGGTAAATTTGTATGGGGGCTACACCTTAAAATGGGCGTGGCACTTTGATTTCAACACTTGAGCTGCTTACGACTGAGAAAAGCTTAAGTTCCGAGTTTCAGGTCAATATCTTTAAAACTAAGCGAATGAATCGCATAAATACAGACGGACGGACGGACAGACAGACAGACGGACATGGCTAGATCGACTCGTCTCGTCGTGCTGATCAAGAATATATATACTTTATAGGGTCTAAGATGTCTCCTTTAATGCGTTACAAACTTTCTGACAAAATGATAATGCCCTCCACACTGTGTTTGACGGGTATAAAAAAATAAGGAAAAACGTTAACTTCGGTGGAACCGAAGCTTAAATACCCGTCACACGAATCTTTGAATAGTTTATGTGTGATCATTAGTGGCTGATATACATCTATAAATACGTTTATATTCGAAAATAATTACTTTTCCATACATTTGTTTGGGTGCTATAGCTAAAAATGGGCGTGGCACCTTGGTTTTGATTTTGGATGACATTAGAAGTATTTTTTCCCAACTTCGAGTGACTATATTCATAAATAATAGCTATTTTCATGAAAAAAATTAGAAAAAAACGGTAAGTTTGTACGGGTCTATACCTTAAAATGGGCGTGGCACTTTGATTTTAACACTTGAACTGCTTATTACTGAGAAAAGCTTAAGTTCCGAGTTTCAGGTCAAACTGAGCGAATGAATCGCATGAATACAGACGGACGGACAGACAGACGGACATGGCTAGATCGACTCGTCTCGTCGTGCTGATCAAGAATATATATACTTTATAGGGACTACCGTCTCCTTTATTAAACTTTCAAAAAACCCCCCACGCTATGTGTGGCGGGTATAAAAATTTTGTTTATTTTAAGAGTTGTGTGGCACCCTATATCTGAATTCAAATATAACTTAAGAAAACTGACGTACAAAAAAAAAACGACAATGGAGCTGATTATGGAAAAACAAACAATAAAGAGAGAGGGAAAAAAATCGACGCGTAGTTATGGCGCGAAAATTTCTTTGTGTATATTTAAATATGTGTATATTTTAATGTGTATATTTTAATGTGTATATGTTATTATGTGTACTTTTGTTTATATTTGTGAGATTTTCGAAAATTTTTGGCGAGCAAATTTCTTATATTTGTGTACATTTAAATATATGTATGTATATTTAAAATATGTGTACTTTTGGATGTGTGTGTATTTTGTTTATAAGGTGTATTTTTTTAAATTTTAAGTATGTGTAATTAATATTTGTATGTGTAAGCAATAAAAACATAAAAAATTTTTTTTTTTTTTTTAAAGAAAAATTAAATGGTTACCCAATTATTGCATATGTTAGCTACTGAGAATAGAAATTTTAATGTACATTGTATTTGTTATTATTGATGTATGTATTCAGCAATATTGTATTCGGATGTATGTATGTGATTGTATTCGATGTGGGAGTGTGAGAACCCAAGTCGGTGCAATTTGTATGTGTGTTTCTTTTTATGACCTGGTGTAACCTCTGCACAAAATAGTTGATTTAAAAAAAAGAATATTATAACTGACCTTTTTTTTTTTGTTTTTAGGACGAGTATTTATGTGGATATTGTTATTATTTTGCTTTGTTGTTTCTGTTATTTTTAGTAGCAGCACAGTGTGCTGTATAAAATTTTTTTTTCCAATGTGCCGCACTTCGAGTTTTCACTCAAACCCGATGGTTTTATATACTTTAATTATTTTTTTTATTTATTTATTTTTAAACGTAATAATTTATATATATATATATATATATATATATATATATATTATATATATATATATCTTTTTTTTTTTTTTTTTATTATTTTTTTTTTTTTTTGCCTCACTGTTGCACTGT
This sequence comes from Leucophenga varia, assembly GCA_018903435.1. Taxonomy (NCBI): domain Eukaryota; kingdom Metazoa; phylum Arthropoda; class Insecta; order Diptera; family Drosophilidae; genus Leucophenga; species Leucophenga varia. Next base: position 137,414 of record JAEIFJ010000779.1, read on the forward strand.
CAATGCAAGCGTGTGTATGGGTACCAAAGAGAATGAGAGAGAATGCTTGTCTGTAAATGTTTGTTTTTTTTTTTTTTTTTTTTTTTTAAGTCACTGTCCTATTTGCAACACCAACACTTTCACAATTTTGTCCACTTGTCTTTCTTAAGCTTAGTATGCATTTTTTTTTTGTTTGTTCTGATTATTTTTTTTTTTTTCACAAAAAAATAAACTTGCGTTACCTTGCAGCTGACATAATGCACTTTTCGAATATGTGTGTTAAGTTTTTAGTGTCTGTTTCTCCACTTTCGGCCGCTCTGAAAGAGAACTCACACAAAAAAATAGCACTTTTTTTATAAAAGAAATAACCCACAAGTGGTTTTTCTCAAATTAATTAACGAAATGAAACACTCAGTTTTTTTTTATATTTACGGTGTTGGTTTATTTGTAATCCTCTGGGTTGTAGCACAAAAAAATTTATCTCACCAATTTATTTCACTCACAAAAAAATTAGAACAATGAAAAAAAACTTATTGGTTCAAAAAAAGAAATAATTGCAAACAAACTCGCGCTGCGTAACAAAAAAACTGATCGTAATCGTGTAAAGTGTAACAAACGATTAAACCAAAAAGAAAATAGAGAAAGACGCCAGAGCTGAAAACAAAGTTTTAAGCTAACGGATATCTCTCTATTCTCCTTTCCAATGGCACCGTACGCTGAATGCTTATGTCGAGTATATTGGTTTTTCATCAGACTCTGACCACTTCGACATAAACATCCCGCCCACCTTGCAGCAACGCAGCAACAAAATTACTTCATCTAACTTTACTTAATATATAAAAAGCATAATCTTAAATTCAATACAATTCATTAATAAGAGTTCAAATAGTACAATTCATTAAAAAAAAAATAAATTATTAACAAAACTCATTATAAAAAAAAATTAATACAATTCACCAAAAAAAAAAAGGATGAAAAAAAAAATACAAAAAAATCAATTTAAATGGGGCAAGCTCCAGTCACAATATAGCCCAATTTGGTACCTTGCAAAAACACTTGGGTGTATTCTTCCGCACCGAGAACCACATGCACCGGAGAAGATTCGTTGAAACTCGGATCTGCTAGCTGAAGAAATTGAACATGCTCTAGACGGTCACTAGGCGCTGACCTAGCAGGCAAAATTCTGCTTAACCGACGATCCACTGTTGCCGCAATGTTGATGGGATCATGACTGCCCACTCTGCTTCTCATTGCTAATTGGCAATAATCGCCTGCCTGTGATCGCACCATTTCAACTTCCATGTGCCTCGCCCAGTTGCCGCAAATGGACGATCGCAACCCACATGGGTCCAGAAGGACCCGCACATTTTGCCAAGAGCCACGACACCAAAGTTTTACGACAGCAGTGGGCAGAAACACAACCGTCATCTGCAGCGACGCTACCGGCATTGGATGAATGCGATCCACCACTCGCCTTCCGAAAAATCTAGAGGCCGTAGAAGCGTTTACACGCCTTGATCGAGCTCTCTCATTTCTCGACCGCCCGTGAGGAGTTCCGGCTACAAGATTAGTGGAGGTGTTATTGGGACGACGGCCGCTGCCCATGGAGCGAGCTGTCTCTTCCCTTCGTCTTGCAGCCGTGAAGCCAACGCTGCCTCTTCAGTGGGAGCGAACTTCAGACCTCCTCACATGAGCGGTTGGTGCTGCTGCTCTGGACATAGGAGCTTCCACTGCAACTCCGATTACCGTTGCAAGAGTGTCCATCCTCTCAGCGCTTGTTTCGATCTTTTCTATTCGTAAAGGAGACCCCATATGACCATCTATTGAGAGGACATCGTCATCGCAGCGTACCAAATCCCACCTTCGCAGATCCCGAAACTCTCCCGGTTCACCAGCACTTACGTCGTATGTAGCAATGTGTGGCCGTGCACTGCTCACAACGGTTAGGATTCGGACACGAGGAAGAATGTCCCGTTCCCAGACAGTTGAGCACGCAGCAGACCACCATACGAAGATGGCCGACTAACCACGACGCTTGAAGGTGTGGCAGCCGAAATGGTGTTTGCCGCACACACCCCACCTTTGTTTTTTGAGTGACCTCCATTTAAATCTCTGCAAGTATTGATTTTTTTTAATTTCTTAAAGGAATAATTTTTGTTTTTTTAATAGGGTGTCGAATATACCCTCTTTGGGTTCTCAGATCCACCAAACGAACTTGAGAATCTCTACCCGGATATACCTTAGTGATTCGACCTAGTCGCCACTCGTTTGGAGACGTACACTCCGAAAATTTTTCCATTTGCTTCTCAAGGTCAATACAACTAAAAAAGGACACACTTTTAGAAACGTCTGAATTAGTTTTACAATTAAGTGGGCCTGTAAGCACCCACCCAAAAATCGTCTCTTGCGCCATCAAATTTCCCAATATATTTTTCTTGATTCCTTCCTTGATAATTTGCGGGTAGAGATCGGCACCAATTAATACATCTATTTGTTGACTCTTATAAAAATTTTCATCGGCTAGGTGAATATTAGGCATTTTTGAAAAAATAGCCATATCAACCGATGATGCTGGTAGATTTCCAGTCAAATTGGGCAGAACAAGTCCGTTGTCGAAAATTTCCACTTTGTCAAAATTTGAACGAATTTTGAAGGAGCACATTTCGTTCACTACACCTGAAGTAGTATTATTCAAGCCCGATACTTGGGCTTGAACCTTTTCAAGGGAAGACCAATACGTTTTTGCAATTTATCTGATATAAATGTGCATTCAGATACCGGATCAAGAAGACACCGAGTCCTATACCCTATTGGTTCTGATGCTCAATTTCAAGCATTGCAGTGCCAAGAAATACCTTCCGATTATTTGACACAAAACACGATTGAACATGAGTTGGGGCTGACTCCAAAACTGTTGCCTCAGCGGAATTAGAAGGGGTAGGTGTCACAACGTTTACCTTGTGCAATAAGGTGTGGTTCCGTTTTTTACAGGTGGCACAGCTAAATTTACTATTACAATCACGGTAAACATGATTGCCAAAACAATTGAAACACAGGCCAATTTTCCTTATAGCTTCAATCCTATCATCAACATTCATCTCTAATAACTTTGAGCAACTTCGTAAAGGATGCCTTGAACCGAGGCGTACTCGGCATAGAGACGCATTAGGAGCTAGATTAGCATGATGAGCACGTATATTTCTGGGGTCTGATTTGGGCTGGGCTCTCAAATCCTGCATCGTTTCGAGGATCTGGAACCTATTGTTGATAAAAATATCAAGTTCAGACCACTTAGGCAACGAAACTTTCTCCGAAATACTTTGTTCCCTCAACGACAAAGTATTCTCAGGTCGTTTCGAGGTGCAAAGGAAAATAAATATTGGATCCCAGTTAGTAATTTCAACATTGTGTACCTTTAAAACTGAAAAACAATTATTGATGGTGCGTTGTAGTCCCTTAATAGCTGTGCCTGACTCCTCCTTGAGATTACCCCACGCAATTCCAAAACCTTCATTTGTAAGGGGGATCTGTTGGACGATTTCTTTTGCTTCTCCTGTCGTTTTTTGGTTGAGATAATAAAGTTTTTCAACCGCTGTAAGTCTATTGTTGTTTACATAAATGGCTGTAAACATATCTCTAAACGTTGGCCATGTTTTATAATCTCCATGAAATACCTCTGTATCACATGGAGGAACCCCAACACCATGTCCAGTAGGCACAGAAACAGTTGCACTAGAGACGGGGTGTATCGTAGAATGTGCCGACGGACTATTCCCCAAAGAGTTAAGTTGGGAAGCTTCATGAACCTTTCTATAACATCTTGAAAATCTTTGAAAACATTTGGCATATGCCACATTCACAGCTCTTAATTGGGCTTCTACATCTTCTCCCTCAGGATTAATTGACAAACAAGCCGTGTAGGCCCTCTTTACTTCACCCCATACAGCTTTGAGCTCTTCTTCTTGAAGATCTAAAACAAAGGTAGATAACTGACCGTCCGGAATTTCCTCAAAGGAGCACTCAAAAAATGTAAATGCGTCTATTTTGTCGTAAAAACTCTTAATGGCCTCCATTTTAAAAGTAAATAAGTTTGACATATCAATTTTGCAGGAAATTTGCCAAAATAATTACACAATGAGTGAGCGAAACAATTATATATATATATATATATATATATATATATATATATTTTCTTCCAAAGGAACCTTTTGTTTTTATTTTTTTTTCTTTTTGTGTGTTAATTTGATTAAAAAAAATAAAATTTTTATAAATTTTTTCTCTCACTTCGTACCACTGTAAGGAACAGCTGCTTTTATATACGTCCAGCTATTAAATAAAGCAACAACACCGTTTGGTTTATTTTCGTGTAAAATAAACTTATTGTTGTTACGAACTTTTGTTTTATTGAATACGACAAAAAATGCACAAAAGCTTTTGGTTATTTTTCTTTTGTTAAAACACACACTTAAGCAAATAATGCAGCAGAAAAAAGAAAAGATTGAAAAAAAAATTTTTAATCGAGAATTTATTGTTTTCCGGCGGCAAAACGCAATTTTATTGCAAATGGTTTTGAAAAACACTAATAGTATTTAATAACTAAGTATTAAATAATCACAATTGCAAGCCTTTATGCAAGAAATTTAAAAAAATATATAAATTGTTTTATCCGTGAGAAAGTAACGAGATGCACTTATATATATAGCACATTTATATGTACATATATTAGATATATATCGCTTTATATAAAGAAATTATGGAAAGAAAACGCAATGTGGAAAAAATTGGGGTTAGCGTTTAAAAGGGCTTCTTCAAAGTATATAGCACACAAACAAAAAAAGAACTGTACGTCTCCAAATAATTAATTTAAAGGTTATATATATATTTACTAAATTTAAATAAATGGACGAACGATACAACTCACGTTAAAAAAAACCACTAATGGATCCGGCTCGAAGGACCAGTATGTTTCTCCACTTTCGGCCGCTCTGAAAAGAGTACTCACACAAAAAAATAGCACTTTTTTTATAAAAGAAATAACCCACAAGTGCTTAATTAACGAAATGAAACACTCAGTTTTTTTATATTTACGGTGTTAGTTTATTTGTAATCCTCTGGGTTCTAGCACAAAAATTTATCTCACCAATTTATTTCACTCACAAGAAAATTAGAACAATAAAAAATAACTTATTGGTTCAAAAAAGAAATAATTACAAACACACTCGTGCTGCGTAACAAAAAAACTGATCGTAATCGTGTAAAGTGTAACAAACGATTAAACCAAAAAGAAAATAAAGAAAGACGCCAGAGCTGAAAACAAAGTTTTAAGCTAACGGATATCTCTCTATTCTCCTTTCCAATGGCACCGTACGCTGAATGCTTATGTCGAGTATATTGGTTTTTCATCAGACTCTGACCACTTCGACATAAACAGTGTCTCTGTTTTTAAAACAGAAAAAAAGCTAAAACTGGTCGGTTATGGCGTTAATGCCCGCGCAATTCAAACTTTATGTGGAGAAAGAAAACTAAATTTTGTTCCTTTTTTAGATTTTTAATTTAAAAACTGTTTTTGTCACTGTTTAAATGTTCAAACAAAAATGCTCGAAGGACCAATGCTTAACTTCGAAAATTATTGCCAGCTACTTGCAAAATAATTAAGAAGGTTAAAAACGGGTTTTAAAATTTGTTAGAGATTTTATTGACTTTTCCGATCGCGTTACAAAAAAAAAGTAAAGTGAAAACTGCCCTTAGTCACTGAACTAAGGCTATATAAAAAAAATGGCGCAATTGATAACCGTTTAAATGCGGAACTTAAGTGAGGAATTAGGGCTACACAAATTCATTTAACCCTTTAAATTAACCCATTAAATAAAAAAACTTAGAACTAAAGGTTGGCTTAGACAAACAGGTTTTTTAAAAAAAAAATTGTGTACGTATACTTTTTTGGTTGACTGGTGAACAAAATAAATTTACGTACACCCTAAAACTTCAATTTGAAACATTAATTACCCATCCTAAAAATGCTTTGGCAAAAAAATTGTTGCACTTACTGTAAATTAAAATCTTTAGGCTCTCATATGTTACGGTTTTTTTACCGTTGCTTTTGAGTATGTCAGAAAATTTTGACGAAAACGAAAGAAAGAGACAAAATGCACGCCAAAAAAAGTTTACGTACACTTTCATACTTATATGATTGGAGTTGTTGTTTTTTGCAAATCTAACGGAAATCTTTCATTTACTCTTTGTGACAATGTTAAGCTACCATCACACAACAACAATCGTTTTTCGGATAAAATGTTATTCAAATTTGAATAGATTTGTTTACTTCTAAATTAATAATTTGAGATATGGTAGAAATTATTAAATTTAGAAACCACCCACGATATTGATTAAATAACAACAACTCAGAGCTTTACATAGGCGCGAACACGCACAATTACTTTCTCTCGGTGAGAGAAAGTTACTGCACGCTACACACTGCAGTAATTCGAGCATGCGCGGCATTGTATAAAATGCTATCATGCTGCGCCAAACGTACACACAAGGCGAACTCCGTTCTAAACAGAAGCGTACTCGTGCGTCCGAACGAAAACACCCTCCCCCACCCTCAAAGAGCTGCTCACGTGGTGACGCTACGAATGCATGCGCGAGTAGTTTGCTGTAGGAAGACGAATGACAAAGCAGGTGTGTGGGAGTTTTGTTAGTTTGAGGAGAGCAGCAACATGTGCGAAACGGTGTGAAGCTTGGTTTGCAACATGATACAATTAATTGTATCATGGTTTGCAAAAAAAGAAAATAAAGAAAGTGAGAGTGGGAGAGTTAGCGAAACGGTTAACGCCGACGAAGTCCGAAACAGGTGTTATAATTATGCGTGGCTGGAGAAGAAATTAATTCGAAGGAAGCAAGCAACAGGTGAGCACATGTTCGAGAAAATCTAATTACACAAGGAGTGAGGTTGAGAGCGGAGCGGGGGTGGCTCGTGTGTATTAATTAAAAAGAAATAAATATAAAACAAACAAAATATTTTATAGAAAAATAAAAAGTGCATTTAAGTATTAATTAAAGAGAAATAAATATAAAGCATACCAGAAATATTTTATAAAAAAATAAGAAGTGCGTTTTAATAGAAAAACGAAGAGACATAAAAGAACGAAAAGATAATCTGTGTGCACGTGTTATTGTAATTTAAGAGTGCAGTTAAAATTACGGCGAAAATCAAAAATTTTTAATAATTTATAAGTAATAAACTACTAGTGATTTTAAGAAATAAATAATTATTAATAAATTAAAAAAAGTTTGCAAAGGAAACACGAGGCACAAGTGAGAATATTTGCGTTTATTTAATTTACTTATTGGTATTTTTTTTCATTTTGAATTTTTTTGCCTTTCATTAAAGAATAAATTATTAATTGAAAACTATAACTAACCAATCATTTTTTTTGAATACTAATAAAATTTGTGACAAAGAGAAGTGCTAGTGACAAAGATTTTTTCGTGGCGTTGCGACAATTGCGACAATTGTTCCAAAGTAACAACAGCCTACACCACAGTCCAATCGCAGGTTCCGGCTTAGATTCGGCTGTAAGGGTAGGGACAATTATTTTTCCGTGGCGTTGCGACAATTGGATTTCGTTCCAAAGTAACAACGGCGGACACTACAGTCCAATCACAGGTTTCGGCTTAGATTCGACTGCAAGATAAGCAACAAAGATTTTTCGTGGCGTTGCGACAGTTGGATTTCGTTCCAAAGTAACAACGGCCTACACTTCAGTTCAATCACAGGTTCCGGCTTAGATTCGACTGTAAGCGCTAGAGACACAGATTTTCGTGGGCGTTACGACAATTGGATTTTGTTTCAAAGTTATTGCCGGTCCACTGTGGTTTAAAAACTGTGTTCTGTCTTGGTTTAACCGCACACCCAGAGTAAAGAGTTTAGAAGAAGAAAAGAATCTTAGAGGATTAGCAGGGCCTCGATTTGTCACGTAGTGGTTCGGAGAGGTTAAAATTAAGTGAACATTAGACTTATAATACTAAAAAATCATTACTAGAAATCATTGTAATAGGCTAGGATAAAGGTTATGAAATGATATAAATAAAGAAATGGAAATTTAAAAAATAAAATAAAAATAAAGTTGTATTTTTTTTGATTTTCTTGGAATAAATATTCTGGAATACACAATCGCCAGAGGTCGCTGAAAATATATTTACAAATTTTCTGTGACAGAACGCTTGGGCATCCGTTGAGGATACCCCGGCCTGTGCAATCGTTACATCTTCATATGGCATTTGCAATTGTGATTTTGTATGTTTTCCCAAATAAAATGTTGTCATTAGTTGCACAAACAAGACGCAATGGGTCGTGGAAAAGAAATTTCGGTAGAAGTGCGCAAAATAATATTCAAATTGTATTTGGAAAAGAAATCTCTTCGAGAAATTGGAAAAATTGTTGGGAAGACACATTGCAGTATCCAAACAATTAAAAATTCGTACTGGCAATTGGGTACTTTGAGCACAAAACCACGCTCCGGTCGACCAAAAAACTGTCATCTCGCGATGAACGCCAAATTGTGGCCTTGGTTAAACAAGACCCAAAAATTCAGCGCCAAAAATACAAGAGGAAGTACTCCAGAGCACAGGAATAAGCCTTCATCCGCAGACAATAAGAAATACCCTCCATAGGCATGGGTAGATTAAGTTTTTGAAATGTAATTAAAAAAAAAAAAAAAACAGTTGAAAATATTGAACAACATAATTAAGCGTACATATTTGCATTGCATATTTTCGTACTGGTTAAAAATAAATCTTTTGTAATTATTCGGAACCTTATCTTTATTAATAGTCATTACTATCTAGTATGTGCTAGAAACGAAACAAACAAACGATTTTTACGGTCTTTTTTTCGAAAGTGTGCTGAAAAACAATTTTAATTGTTTTGAAAACTTCTACAAATTTGTGAATTTTTTGCTTATTTAAAATCGTAGTAGCTAAAATGTATACTCTTATGATAAACTGATACTTTTTTGTAATTTTTCTTTATAATTAGGGTCTAAAAAAATAAAAATTCTAAATGTCTGACTTTTTAAATCGTCAGTAGACGATTTAGTCGTAAATATTTTGGGAGTTTTAATTTTTTCACTAATTGCACTTGTATTAATTTTAAAATGCATTATAATTGCGAAATACTGCACTTAATTGATTTATGCACACAAATTTATATTTTATCTGCGAACAGCAAGAAAAATGTTGACAAGGTTTTTTAAGTTTTTGCTTTTAAATCTATCACTACGTTAATTCTATAAATCCTATTTTAGGATGACATTAGATTAGAGTTAACCCAATTTGAAGTGAATGCATTTATAAGTAATAACTATTTTTATACATAAGTTAAAAAAAAAAATTGGGTAATTTTGTATGGTTGCTGTAATTATATAATGGGTGTGGCACTTTTATTTTCAAACTTAACCAAGTCGTTGCCGAGAAATGCTTTAGTTTAAAATTTCAGTTAAATATCTTAAAAAGCGAATGAATAACACAGCGGCAAACAGACAGACGGACATGGCTAGATTGACTTGTCTCAACAAGCTTATATAGAATGTATATACTATATGGGTCTACGACGTTTCCTTTAATAAACAGAAATTTGAAGCATACGAGCTATAGTTGGATAGAAATGAGCAAGGAACCTTAAAGACATAGCCAAGCAGATAAAAAAATTAACTAGCATATTCAAAACAATGCGTAATGTTAAGAATTTTTTTTTTTTTTTTTTTTGAAGATGATATGCGTTTTTGTTGGTACTGTAAATACTATCATTGTATTTATGATGAAAAACCCTTTCCGGTTCAAATGTTGATTCCAGAGTTTTTGCGGTTTTGTCAGTTTTATAAGCGTGTCCGTCGATACAAATCATTACACCTATTTCATAATGTGTTTTTAACTGATTAATATTAATGGCACTTCAATTAAATTTAATACATTTTGGACACAAATGATTTTTTGAAATGGGAAAAAATGCGATCTTGCGATTGTCATAACGAAAGTTTGAATGGGGCGGGCTGTATATTATATTAGGTGGACATTGGAAGTATATTTTATTAAATTTTAATTAAATTCATTCAGAAATAATAAGTGTTTTCATGTAAAAACTCAAAAATGGGTCGTATGTTTTTATGGAAGCTGTACCAAAAAATGAGAGTGGCACCTTGGTTGTTTTAACATAAACATCGGCTTCGCTGTCTATTTTTATTTACCTGCGATAAGAATTGACATGGCATCCTAAGGATTACCAAAAACACATCATCACAACACACACCAAAAATTTTATGATCGATACCAGCGACGTTTGTATGACACTACGACATTTCAACCCTATGGACGGATCACGAATTATCCATTCTTCGAATAGATAATTTGTTTATACATTCATAGCACATAATGAAATATTAATAGAAGTAAAGGAGAAAAAAGGAAAAAAGAAATGGAGGAGAAAAAGAAAAAAAGAGAAGAAAAGAAAAGGAGGAAAAAAAGGGTGAGGGGAGGAGAAAAAAAAAAAGGGGGGGTGGGTGGTGAGGAGCAAAGCCACGGGTACCTGCACCCGTGCGAAGCCTGGTCGAGTTGCTAGTAGTATATAAGCAGAGTAAACTTGTAAATGAAGTTAGTTCTAAATCAGTATTCACGTGTGCAAGACATTGTACGTTTTTGGTCCTACGAGCTAAATCAAGTCGCTTAGTAAAAGAGTATACATTGGATTTGACATGCAAAAAAAATAGGACAAAAAAAAACAGAAATAATAAGTATTTTCATACAAAAATTCGAAAATGGGTGGTAAATTTGTATATGAGCTATGCCTATAAATGGGCGTGGCACCCTAATTCCGACACACAAACTGCCAGGAACCAAAAAGCTTAAGTTTAAAATTTCGCCCCCCAAGTAGGTTAGAGAAGTGGCTCCTCCACAGGCTTAGTGATACCTGGACATCTGTTAACATGTTTCCTTGTTCATCTGCAGGCTGCAGGACGAAGCTCCTTGCTTATAACCATCGGTCATACGCTTGATTTTTTGATAAAAAACACGGTCCTCGTTTCTGCTACCCATAATTTCAATCTCCTCCACTTCACGCCTTTCTAGTTCTCTTTCCTTTCGTCTGATCAGGCGTTTCTCCTCTCTCCGTTTCTCCCTAAATCGCTCAACAACAGCTCGTGTTGCTCCCGCCTGCAGAATTCGTGCTATATTCTTCTCTGCAGTAGCGATGCGACATTCCTCATCGTACCATATCTGTCTTCGAGGTTTAGTGTAGCCAATAACCTCTTTGGCTGCCGTAGCTAATGAGTTTGAGATACGCTTCCACTGATCGTTTAACCAGTCGGAGGCCGGAGGATTCTCTCGGAGTAGATGGGAGACCCTTGTTGATAATGCAGCGGCAGTCAACTGTGGCTTTAACCTACCAACATCTAGCTTTCGTTGAATGGTAGCTCGCTTGGCGTGCGCTGTGCTGAGTCTAGTACGTACCTTGGCTAGAATAAGGTAGTGGACTGACTCGATGTTAAGACCTCTGTACGCTCCTACATTAAGCACGCTAGAAGAGTGCCTAACATCAATCACCACATGATCTATTTGGGATCGGATACTTAGGTCGCCACTACGCCATGTTGCCTTGTTAATCTCGAGGTGTGGGAATCTGGTACTACTTATGATCTTGTTTCTGCCCGCAGCAAAGTCGATTAGCCTTTCTCCATTACTATTGGTGGTGTCATGTAGGCTAAATTTACCGATGGTAGGTCGAAATATTTATTCTCTCCCAATTTGTGCGTTGAAATCACCGATGACAATTTTCATGTCATGCTTGGGGCAGTGATCGTAGAGGCTTTCTAATCGCTTATAGAATTCGTCTTTCTTCATCTCATCTTAAACATTTGTCGGGACGTGTACATATATAAGGCTAATTTTGAAAAATTTAGTTCTGATGCGTATCGAGGCGAGACGTTTATCTTTAGCTGTAAACCTGGAGACGAGTCTGCGGAGTTTATTACCAACCACGAAGCCACATCCAAATATGTGTTGCCTCTCATGGCCACTGTAGTAGATGTTGCAGGTTACTAAGTTTATGCAACCGTGACTAGTCCATCGCATTTTCTGGATAGGTGTTATGTCTGCTCTGAAGTTGTCAAGAGTGGTAATAAAATCTATTGCACCATCCCTGTTAAGGGTTCGGACGTTCCAGGTGCGGAATTGTCCACGGGTAGATTAACACATCTGTGTGTGTCTCACGGGTTTGTTTTTTACGTCGTGGATAACCATTCCTCCGACAAACCGACAAATCGTGGAATCGCTCTTTAGACGGCTCCTACGTCAAGCTGAGCCTGCTGTGGTAGTATTCTTGACCGCCCGCTCACCACACGGGCTCACCATACTGGCAGACGGACATGTCTATTTTAATTTTCATTGAGCTGATTAAGAATATATATACATTATAAAGATCACGATGCCTCGCTTAATGCGTTACAAACTTTCAGACAAACTGAATAAACCCGTCTACACTATATGTTACGGGTATAAAAAGTAACGAAAGTGAAACAGCAAAGCTTTCATTTATTTTATTTAGAGGGTGTAAATTTTAGCTTCTATGATTTTTTAATAAAAATTTGTTGCTACTATAAGGGTTTAAATTTACAATTCACAATTTTGTAAAGACTAAAGTGGTTTTCCAGCACACCTTTGAAAACAACGTAGACGTTTTCGGGGTGTTATACCTAATTGATAGAAGTTGCAAACAAATATAAATAAATTTTAAAATGTAATATGCTCTCTGTGAGCAAAAAATCAGAATAAAAGCCAAAATCATGTTTGAAAATATATTACATAGTCTTTAATATGGCCGATATCGCGAAAAGCAGTACTCGCACATAAAAAAAAATTTCTCATGAAAATTCTCATCTCCAGACTGGAGTATCATGATAATCACTAGGGGAAACTTACTCGACAACAGTCAACACACATGGAGGCTCAAACGAAGTCACCCCCTGGGACCTACCCTTCAGACCTGAATTAAACTGGTGAACAGTCAACACAAAAGGAGGCTCAAAAAAAGTCACCCCCTGGGACCTACCCTTCAGACCTGAATTAAACTGGTGAAACCACTGTTCTTGATTATTTTTGTAAATTAATTGTAAATTTTTTTAATTAATTTTGTTTATGCTGGCATGAACCTGTGATGTTCCTTCTAATGTATTTCTTTTTATTTATTAAAACATGCAAGCATATAAAAATAAAAATGCTGCTATAAACATAAATGAACTTAACTTAAACCTAAACATAAAATTTAACATTAATATTAGATAAATTGATTTTAACTAGATGTAAAGGGGAGGCCTGGAGAGACAAGATCCAAATTGTAAAATCTATTATACGTAGAACACAAAATGCGTAATGGATCATGGCTTGCATAATTTGTTTTACTCATGTGTAGGTGGAGCAATGAATAATTTCTTGTAAACCGGGATGGCAGTGAAAAGTTTAGCAATTGCACTAAATATTGACAGTCAACATCACCAGCGATTAACTTCTGGATAAATAATACCCCCTAGCATTTTTCTACGTTTTTCAAGTGTGGGTAGATTTATTAATTTTTGTCGATGATGGTAAATTTGTGTTTGAATTTCACCCCAAATTTAACAAAGCAAAAAGAAGAAATTGCTTTTACACAGATTGTAACTGCACCTGATACGTTGTATATCGTGAATTCCAAACACAAGAGACATACTCTAGTGTAGGACGAAGTAATGACGTAAATAAGAGTTTCGTGATATATGGGTCATTAAATTCTTTTGACCAACGTTTAATAAACCCAACCAAACTCATTGCTTAGTCACATATGTGTATTACATCAATGTGCGAAGCAAAAACAAGATTTTTGTCATAAAGGCCTGTTTATAAAGAGTAAAGTGCATAATTTTCAATAAGATATAAAGCTAACAGAGAGTTTCTACGACATAACGTCATTACTTTGCATTCGGCGCAATTTAAAACTAGACTATTTCGTTTAAACCAACAATTAAGTGCATTAAGATCTGTCGGCAATAGTTTGTAGCCAAGCGGATCATTGTAACTAAAGCACAGTTTGGAAGGTCGTTAAAAAATGGAAGAACAATAGAGGCCTCAGATGACTCCCCTTAAGGTACACCCGAAAGAACGTCAATTTGATTCAATATTGTGTTGTCAAATAATACATGTTGTATACGTAAAGACAAGTAGGACAAAATCCAACTAATTAAATTTGATGGTAACTCTAAACGCTCAACTCAAGTCATGATTGACACAGTCAAATACTTTACTAAAATCTGTGTAAATAACGTCTGTTTGTAAATCTTTAGTGAAGCCACTATTTACTAAAGGTGTAAGCTCCACAAGATTAGTAGAAAGCGACCTTTTTTTAAGAAAGTCATGTTGAACAGGAGGAAGTGTTTAAGTAGTGCTTATTTTTGCAAACAAAAGTGTTGGATATGGTATGTACATGTGTAGAAGTCATGCTTATCCCACTAGGGGATAGGCAGCAGATGAATATACAGATTGAAAAAAGTGTGCAAATAAATTGGATGCTTCTATAGAAGATTTGGCAGTGACATTTTCGACAAGTATATATTGTAGTACTTTTTTATTCCACGATTGAAAATTTGCACGAGCTATTGCATATTTTCCGTAGTTGTAACTTGTTTTTGACTTAATGTATCGCTTATAGTACCGTGACTTAACATTTTTTAGGTGGCACAAATGGCGGTTAAACCATTTGGGATTCGATGAAACACTTTATAAAGAATTATGAACACATTCTTCAAAATAATTTGATAAAACTTCATAAAACACGTTACATGCACTTTAAATGTAGAGACTATAGCTTAGCTTAGTAAAGTCAGACTTACTTAAGCATCGAGAAACAAGCTAATCTAAAAGGACTGAAGGAATAATGGATGAGGAGTTAACACAATTGACCCAAGACACTCTAGGTAGATTGAAATCACCAAAAATATAGAGATAATCATTAGAATTTAATAATTTTTTAATCGAATTAATCGCAAAAGAATGAAGTGGACAAATGTTAACTTCATATGCTGGTGGAATGTTAGAGCATGTGATAAATAATCTACAGTTCGGAAGACGAATAACAACGCATATGAATTCGATTTCAGATGAAAAATCATGCAACAATTCTGATGTAAAACTTTACACATTCTACGATCCTTACGGAGAATTGTAAAGTTAGTATTCATTAATTCGGAATTTAAAATACTTGGTTCCAACCAAATCTCTCTAAATACAATATCAGCATTAGTGTTAATGCTTTTAAGGTATAAATCTACAAACTTACTCTTTAGACCTCTTACATTTTGGTAATTAACAATAAGAGAAGAATGGAATTTAAAGAATTTGATGTAATTAGTGAAGATCCTTCCAGAGGTCGTGGTACAACAGCGGCTTGACGAGTAGACGCAGGTCTCTTTTTTGGCACGTATTCTTTAACCAATGGAAATTGAGGCCAAAAACTAGAACAGCGTAATGTTTCTGGAATAAAAAATTTAATTTTTGCACAGCACGGTATTAAGTATTAATAATTTTGGTTAGTTAGTGGCTGTGCCAGTTTCGAAACGAACATTTATTTGAGAAACAGCATTAACAGAATAAGTAGCAGCTTCGACGTAATTCAGCTTTGGTCAAACAGATGGTTGCAGAATCGTTCCGTGTTAGTTAAACTTGTAGTGGTCTGCAGAGCGATATTGTCTTTAGAACTAATCGAGTTTACAGGCGGCAGATGCTGAGACTGTTAAATAGACTCTATATCGACTAAGCATGCATATGTAGCCATCGGCTATGTTGATAAAATAATCAATGGCGCATCAGACGACGTAGTCGTTAAGGCAGATGTTGATGGTAAATCCACAGGCTTTAACTTCTTTGTTCTAGGAGATTGAAGAAAATTATATTCACCAAATATTTTTATTTTGTTATTTAACTCTACGGAAAGCTGCTTAATATTTTTGTCAAGCGCTGATACACAATTTCATACCGTATTGAACATACGGGGAAAGTCTCCTTCGAGTTGAAAACAACGGATGCTGGATGCTGATAAGCCTAGAATCGTCAGACGATCGAAAATAGTTCCATTTAGTTCTTCACAAAGCCAACAACGGACGAAACGATAACTAGAGTTATGGTACTTTATCTTATATACACATTTAGTGTAGCAACACAACAAATTGCCTTTTGTGAATAAAACTGAGTACGTTAAAAATTATAAACAGCAAAACGGAGTAGCTGGTCACCTTACTGACACTTTTGAGCCAAAACTATGCAGTTGATTTTGCAGGAGACTATTTAAATAATAGGCGCTCCCCGGCAAAGAAAGTCTTTCACATAAAAACACAAATTTTACTTTGCACTTCAACTTTTTCACTTAGGGTATTAACCCAGCTGGGATGATCCACTTGATCTACTTGCATAGAGTAATTCTTCGTCGAATTTCGTGACTGGTGTCGTTGTTCTTGTTTGTCTCTGATCCCAAGTAGACGAAGTTTTCTACAACCTCGAAGGTGAAATTCCCCATACTCACACTCTCTAGAGCGTGTTGCTGTCCTGGGAGTAGATACCAAATACTTCGTCTTACTCTCGTTCACCGCTGTTCCCATTGAGCGGGAATTCTCTTCAATCTCCTTAAAAGCCTTGTTGATTGTGCATGGATTTTTGCCGATGTTGCCCGTGTGGTGTGCCGGCTGGTTGGTTTCGCAATGGTCTTGTTTCCCTCAACCGAAAACTACTTGAAACCATAAGAACACACGAGCCATGGATAAAACGGCTAGAAGAAACAGAGGTATACCAGGTGGCAGACATAGAAGTGAAAGTCTTCCCAAGGTGAATCTCGCGGCAGGGTTTGGATTCTGCAGGCCCCAACTACCGTTAATTCTGATACTCACGATAAAAAATCCCGGAAACGATTGAAGAAACCCGACCCCTTAACAGGGATGGTGCAACTAAATAACTGATTGACACTCTTGACAACTTTAAGGCTGATATACAGCCATTCAGAGAATGTGATAGATTGAAAATGGATACCTAGAAAAAACAAACTATGACATCTACTTCAGTGGCCATGAGAGTCAACGAATATTTGGATGTAGCTTCGTGGTTAGGAAACTATGTGATGTCGTCTCCAAATTTACAGCGGTAGACGAGCGCCTTGCCTCGATACGCATCAAAACTAAATTCTTCAGCATTGGATAAAGACGATGTGAAGAAAGAAGAATTCTATGAGCGCTTAGAACGCCTTTATGAACGTTCCCCCAAGCATGACATCAAAATTGTCATCGGTGATTTCAACGCCTAAACTGGGAAAGAAATCTTTCGCCCAACCATCGGAAAATTTAACCTACATGACACCACCAATAATAATGCGGAAAGGCCAATCGACTGTAATGGTCATAAGTAACACATGATTCCAACACCTTGACCATGTCCTTATCGATTATAGGCATGCATTGAGTGTAATTAATGAACGAGCAAACAGTGGTCCCAACATCGACTCGGACCACTATATTGTTCTAGCGAGCTACAATACAACGAAAGCTAACTGTTGGTAGGCTAAACTTGCAGCAGACCACCGCTGTCCTCTCAACAAGGGTCCCTCACATGCTTAGAGAGATTACTCCGGCATCCGACTGTATAAATGATCAGTGGAAACATACCTCCAACTCATTATGGTTATGCCACACCTCGTATGCAAACTTGGAACGTTGCTACGGCTGAGAAGAACATCCCCTATAAGCGAACCCTGCAAGCGGGAGCAACACGAGCTGTTGTTGAAGCAATATCTAGAAAAACGGTGAGAGGAAAAACGCCTTTTCAAACGCAAAAAGAAAGACATAGAAAGGCGTGTGCTGGAGGATCAAGATCAAAGAATCAAGCGTTTGACCGAAGGTTATAAGCCTGGAGCATCGTTCTGTAAAGATGCGCACGAAAACGTGACAGATGAGCGAAGACGATAACAATGCCGCCAGCAGAGAATATGAATATCTGGTTCCTCCGGCCGATGATGGACTCCTGTGGAGTCACCTGACTATGACGAGGTCTAAGAAGCTATACAAAGGCTTAAAAATAACAACAACAACAATAAGATCAAAGCGTTGTCAGGGTCGTGTGACTTCTTCAATCTCCTGTGGGAGTATATACTACACCAATGCCCTCACATGACCTGAAGAACAATATTTTCTTTATGCGTATGCCAATGACACCTAATACTGTTAGATAGTGAATAAAAAAAAGTTTAATTTCATATAAAAAATCAATTAAATAACAAGTATATTATCAACGCATGTTTACCTATATACATATGGTTTACATATGGTTAATAGGCACCCATTTTATTTTAGTTCCTCGTGTTGTATTCTCTCGATAAATGCTCAATTTTCACGAATATCAAATAAGGAAAGTTTATCGACAGTATTGGCCTCGATGTAGCTAGTAAGCTTATTGTTTGCAATTTATCATAGTGATACCATAGTGATTCCATATGAAACAAACTCTGAACTTATTTTTTTATACCCGCCACACATAGTGTGAAGGGTATTATCAGTTTGTCGGAAAGTTTGTAATTGCATTTAAGGAGGCATCGGAGACTCCATAAAGTATATATATTATTGATCATCTCGACAAGACGAATCGATTTAGCATGAAAATAGTTCTTCTGTATGAAAATAGTTCTTATTTATGAATGCTTTGACTACAAATCGGGTAAAAACACTTTTAATCCAATGTCAATCCATCCAATATCAGAAGAAAGGTGCCACGCCCATTTTTAGATATAGCCCCCATGCAAACTTACCATTTTTTTCGATTTTTTGTATGAAAATTGTTATTATTTGTAAATGTATTTACTACAAATATGGATAAAAGCAGTTTAATGACATCCAATTTCAAAAGAAAGGTGCCACGCCCATTTTTTGATATGGCCCCCATACAAACCAAGCGACCATTTTTCAGGTTTTGTATGAAAATAGTTCTTATTTATGGATATATTCACTCCAATGTATATGCTTCCGATATGACAAGGATCGAGCCACTATAACAAATAGTCCCATACAAACTCAGCTTCCATTTTTTTATTTTTTCAAGAAAATGAATATATAGTTTCGTGTGGCGGGTATTTGAGCTTCGGTCCTTCCGAAGTTAACGTTCTTGCTTGTTTTAATTTGGGTTTCTATTATAAGTAACAAAATAGTTTTTCATACAAAAAGTCAAAAATAAGGTATACTTTATTTTTATGGAGGGTATCCCTACAATTTTTTTGATCTATACGCACAGTCTATACTAAATTTAAAGGTCCTGGAAATGCACAACCTTGAAATTTTGGGGTAGGTTTTTATGGGGATATCCCTTTAAAGTGGGTTGAGAAAAACGGTTTGTTAATGACAAATTGACAGTATATGAGAGTTTGAAATATGGTTGTTCTGTCTTTTATAGCATCTGAGTTTATCGTTTTCATACGGCAGACAGCACGTCGTACAAATTTACGATATTCAGACAGACATAGTTATATTGACTCTTGTAATGCTGATTCAGAATATATGTATATACTTTAAGGGGTCTATCTCTCACGCCTCCTTCTGCATGTTAAATACATTTACACAAACTTAATAAAAACAAGGAAAAACGTTAATTTCGGTGGAACCGAAGCTTAAATACCCGTCACACGAAACTTTGAATAGTTTATGTGTGATCATCAGTGGCTTACATGTGTGTACATTTATAAATATATATTTGAAAAAAATTACTTTTTTATACAAATAATTCGAAAAGATTGATAAGTTTATATGGGGGCTATAGCTAAAAATGTGCGTGGCACCTTTGTTTTGATATTGGATGTCATTAGAAAAATTTTTAACCCAAATTTAAGTGAATAGTTTCATAAATAATTCCTATTTTTATACAAAAATTCGAAAATGGGCGGTAAGTTTGTATGGGGGCTATACCTTAAAATGGGCGCGGCACTTTGATTTTAACTGAGAAAAGGACTGAGAAAAGCTTAAGTTCCGAGTTTCAGGTCAATATCTTTAAAACTAAGAGAATGAATCGCATAAATACAGACAGACGGACGAACGGACATGGCTAGATTGACTCGTCTCGTCGTGCTGATCAAGAATATATATTCTTTATAGGGTTACGTCGTCTCCTTTAATGCGTTACAAACTTTCTGACAATATGATGATATACAAATGGCGGGTAGAAAAATGTATCAAATAATTGTTTATCACAAAGAAACAAGGAAAAACGTTAACTTCGGTGGAACCGAAGCATAAATACCCGCCACACGAATCTTTGAATAGTTTATGTGTGATCATTAGTGGCTTATATACATTTAAAAATATATAGACGAAAATAATTAATTTTTCATACAAAAGTTCAAAAATAATCGGTGAGTTTGTATGGGGGCTATATATAAAAATGGGCGTGGCCTCTTGGTTTTGGCATTGGATGATATTAGAAGTGTTTTTACCCAATTTGGAGTAAATAAATTCATAAATAATGCCAATTTTTATTAAAAAATTGGAAAATGGACGGTAAAGGGTGTAGCCGGGTTTTCATGTAAAAAGTGCCCCCAACGATATTGAATATCCTTAAATGAGGTTCGATAGCCCTTGATTTGAGAAATATTTCTGTATACTTAGTTTTCCGATATCGGCGATATTAAGGAAGATATAGGGACAAACATGTTTTTAGTTTTTATTTTTTTCTGCTCACTGAGTTGAAAAAAAGTTTTTATGAAAAATCTTTTATTTTCTAAAAATTCATATCTATCTTTAAAAATTGTTAAAAAAAATTTTTCGTTAAAAAATTCTATCAAAATTTTTTTTTTTAAAGATTTTAATTGATTCTTTTACCATGATACTTTAAAGATACACCTATGAAATTTTCAGGAGATATTCCTTTGTTTGTCTACTTTGACACATAAAATTTTCAAAGTAATCGATTTGGTGGAACATATTTTTAAAAATTAAAAACCAAAAATTAGTCTTTTTCCTATGATATATTACACATGCTAGCATTGCCAGCAATTAAAAATTGTATGTATGCACAGAAAGGCTTAGCTCAAGGTCGCCTTTGTGTGATTGCCGTCGGCACAGCAGCATTTTTTAGCGAACTTTTTTTTTCAATTTTATTTAATTTGCTTATTTGTTTTGAGTCTGTAATAATTTAGGGTGTTATATGTATTATATATTATTGTAAAATATATAAAATATAGTACATTCATATTATAATATATATTAGATTAAACAAATAATTAAATATGTCAAAATATGTATTTCTTTTTATTAGCCAGCAACAAAAACAAGTACCATGACATACGCATATTGCGCTCTCACTCTCTTTCTCTTTATGTTCTCAGTGTTCTTTGACTTCTTCATATTTTATACCCCGGACACGCGTGGTGTGAACGAAAAGGATTACAGACTCAAAACAAATAAGCAAATTAAATAAAATTGAAAAAAAAGTTCGCTAAAAAATGCTGCTGTGCCGACGGCAATCACACAAAGGCGACCTTGAGCTAAGCCTTTCTGTGCATACATACAATTTTTAATTGCTGGCAATGCTAGCATGTGTAATATATCATAGGAAAAAGACTAATTTTTGGTTTTTAATTTTTAAAAATATGTTCCACCAAATCGATTACTTTGAAAATTTTATGTGTCAAAGTAGACAAACAAAGGAATATCTCCTGAAAATTTCATAGGTGTATCTTTAAAGTATCATGGTAAAAGAATCAATTAAAATCTTTTAAAAAAAAATTTTGATAGAATTTTTTAACGAAAAATTTTTTTAACAATTTTTAAAGATAGATATGAATTTTTAGAAAATAAAAGATTTTTCATCAAAACTTTTTTTCAACTCAGTGAGCAGAAAAAAAAAATAAAAACTAAAAACATGTTTGTCCCTATATCTTCCTTAATATCGCCGATATCGGAAAACTAAGAATACAGAAATATTTTTCAAATCAAGGGCTATCGAACCTCATTTAAGGATATTCAATATCGTTGGGGGCACTTTTTACATGAAAACCCGGCTACACCCTTTGTATGGGGGCTATACCTAAGAATGGGCGTGGCGCCTTGGTTTCGACTTTGGATGACAATAGAAGAGTTTTTACCCAATTTGGAGTGAATAAATGCATAAATAATACATATTTTCATACAAAAAATCAGAAATTTTCGGTAAGTTTGTATGGGGGCTACACCTAACAATGGGCGTGGGAACTTGATTTTAACATACAAAGTAGTTGTGTCGAGAAAAGCTTAAGTTCCAAATTTCGGCGTAATATCTATATATCTTCATCGAAAAAAATGCGTAGAAGTAAACAGACAGACAGACTGACGGACATGGCTAATTTGATTCGTCTCATCGAGCTGATCAAGAATATATATACTTTATGGGGTCTACGACGTCTCCTTCAATGCGTTACAAACTTTCCGACAAACTGAATATACCCTTCACCCTATGTGGCGGGTGTAAAAAGAAATTTATAGTAGAAAAAAAAAAACCATTTTAATATTATTGAATGGCAAGGATGTAATTTTGGTTTTCGTGTGGGAGAAAAACAATATTGGGTACGAGCTAATTTATGATTAAATACAATTTAGTTTAAAATAATTATTCGTTCTTATTTTTTTTAAGATTGACTACATCTGTAGTGCTACCTACGGAATTTATTCATTTATATATTAGCAATTGCATTTCGACTTGCGAGACCGTAAAGGACAAGTACATGCAATCTCGATTGGTGCGATTAGTATGTGTTTTTTTACAATCCCTTATTCGAAACAAGATTATTAATGTTAAGGTAAGTCAAATTAACCAAAATGTGTAAGGGAAAATATCATTTAATTTGTTTGTAAATTAGTTGTAAAGTATATAAAGTGGCTCGCAGCTTATATCAACCAGCCACTATGCTATAAATTTATTTTAAACTGATAAAAATATTACCAATTTAAATAAAGAATTGTAGAAAAAGAAGACGACTCGCATTTAGAGAAATCAACCCATTATTCGCAAATCTTCTTTTCAAAAACAGTTTGACGTGCCTTTCTTCGAATTCTGGTTCTTTTTTTTAGTACGCGGCTCTAACGCAGAGGTTGATTTCGATATAGTTCTGCTGAATCGTTTCATTCGTTTTGGAAAGGTCATAGTAGATCATGCCGAGCTGGTCCCTCCAAATACAGAGCATAAGTTTCATGCGATGAATATTCGGCTTTGTGAAGGATGTATTGACTGGCCGGATAAAACCCATAACTTTTTGGGCTTCGGAGTTATCGAAATGAACCCAATGTTCATCGCTAGTCCCAATGAGGTGCGAAAACTGCTTTAATTTTTGGCGTTCGAGAGGCAGTTCACAAGCGGAAAATCGCCTTTTCACGTTTCGCGGTTTTAACACGTATGGCACCCATAATCATTCATTTTGAATCAATTCAATGGTTTCTATGCGTTGGCTGACAATCGACTTACTCGAACCAATGGTTCTGACAATTCCTGAAGCAATTGGCATGGTCGACATAGAGCAATGATTAAAATTATTAGTGTTCAATTTTCTTATACCCTGTACCCAAAGGGTAAAAGAGTATATTAAGTTTGTGAGAATGTATGTAACAGACAGAAGAAGGCTAGACAGACCCTATAAAAAATATATTTCCTTGATCAGCATTGGAAGGGGAGTCGAACTAGCTTTGTCTGTCCGTCTGTCCTCCGGAGACTATAAGAGACTGGTCCACCATATTTGAAACTTAGACTCTCCTGAGTCGTTAATTGTGCACTTGCATACAAATTTACCCCAAAACTTTGGGTTTTTGCATAAAAACGACATTGTTTCTTATTCTAGAAAGTCTTAATTTAGAATAAATTCTCTATGAAAGTCCGAATAAAATATCCCAATATGGGTAGGAAAAACAAAATTGAAGGTACAGCCCCCATACAAATATACCCCACTTTTAAGTTTTTGAATGAAAATCCAATTCAATGAGGTATGATAGTAAGATACGACTTAACTTAAGGTACATAAAGATTGGGTACAGGGTATCATGCAGTCACCCGGATATTCCGTATCTTCGAGCTAAAAAAAAAGCGACCAAACCTCATCCTACACTATTTTTCGGATAAAGCATACACGCCGTTAACTTTCATAAATATTCGATGAGCCTTTCTTGCACTTTTCTTCATATGAAAGTAGTAAAGAAGAAATTCCCGCAAAATTATTTTATTTAGTACGAAATCCGACATATTCGAAGCAATCTTTTAGTATAATTGTTTATGATTCAACCAAATGAAACAGGGTACAAAAGTTGGTAACTATAATACTTACACTTGAGTTTTGGCTAGAACCCTTTTATACCATGACACCGAACTTGAAA
Source organism: Leucophenga varia (assembly GCA_018903435.1). Classification (NCBI taxonomy): domain Eukaryota; kingdom Metazoa; phylum Arthropoda; class Insecta; order Diptera; family Drosophilidae; genus Leucophenga; species Leucophenga varia. Next base: position 161,827 of record JAEIFJ010000779.1, read on the forward strand.
AAAAAAGTGTTTTCAATTACTCTGACAATGAATTTTAATTATTCTAAATTATCTTCATTAAAGAAGTGCATTTTGCATGTTTAGTTTATTAAATAATTCTTTTAATGAAAACACTTATTTAAACACTGGCATATAAAACCCCAAATGCTTCAATGTTGCCATCTGTTACATATTGAATAGAGTTGCAGGGTTTTATTTTCAGTTGGGCGGATCGCAAATTTAAACTTTTTGTATTGAAATGCAAAAAATTAAAAAATTGGCTACCACATGCAATCAATGAAAACACTCGAAGAATCGGTGACATTTTGTAAACTTTCGAGTATTTATACCAAAACACCAAAAATCTGAGTTTTCGGTGTCACCCCTGATTTACTATTCACGAAATGAAATGGTCATTATTAAATCAAAGACCCAATACTTTATTTGTTAAGAAAAAATAATTTTGAACAATTTATCTCAAAACTGAAAAAATGAACGCTGTGTGGTATGTTCGTTTGCCCTTGTGGTGAGCGGGCGGTGAAGAATACTACAACAGCAGGCTCAGCTTGACGTAAGAGCCGTCTAAAGAGCGAATCGTCGATGTGAGGTTGGTCGGTGGAATGGTTAACAACGACGTAAAACAAAGAACCCGTGAGACACACACAGAACAAAGTGTACCAAATGCAATGATGGCTAGTATAAACGAAAGTACTCCAGGTGGCAGCCACAGATGTGTTAATCCACCCGTGGATAATTCCGCTGAAGGGGCAAGGATTCTGGAACGTCCGAACCCTTAACAGAGATGGTGCAATAGAAGAACTTACTACCACTCTTAACAACTTCAGAGCAGACATAAACTTAGCAACCCGTGACATCTACCGCAGTGGTCATTAGAGGCAACACATATTCGGATGTGACTTCGTGGTTGGTAGTAAACTACGCAGACTCGTCTCCAGGATAAACGTCTCGCCTCGCTACGCATCAGAACTAAATTTTTCAAAACTAGCCTTATATGTGTACACGTCCCGACAAATGTTAGAGATGAGATGAAGAAAGATGAATTCTATGAGCGATTAGAAAGCCTCTACGATCACTGCCCCAAGCATGACATCAAAATTGTCATCGGTGATTTCAATGCACAAATTGGGAGAGAAGAAATCTTTTGCCCTACCATCGGTAAATTTAGCCTACATGACACCACTAACAGTAATGGAGAAAGGCTAATAGACTTTGCTGCAGGCAGAAACATGATCATAAGAAGTACCATATTGCCACATCTCGAGATTCACAAGGCAACATGGCGAAGTGGCGACCTAAGTATCCGCACCCAAATAGATCACGTGGTGATTGATGCCAGGCACTCATCTAGTGTGCTCAATGTACGAGCATCTAGAAGGCAGACATGGTACGATGAGGAATGTCGCATCGCTTCTGCAGAGAAGAATATGGCACGACAAAGAACACTGCAGGTGGAAGCATCACGAGCTGTTGTTCAGCGATATAGGAAGAGAGGAAAAACGCCTGATCAGACGGAAGGAAAGAGAACTAGAAAGGCGTGAAGTGGAGGAGATTGAGATTATGGGTAGCAGAAACGAGGCCCGTGGTTTTTATCAAAAAATCAAACATATGACCGATGGTCATAATCAAGGAGCTTCGTTCTGCAAGGATGAACAAGGAAACATGGTAACAGATGTCCAGGAATCACTAAGGCTATGGAGGTCCCACTTCTCTACCTTACTTGGTGGCGATGACGGAAATAATACCGCTGGTGGAGTTGATGAAAATCTGGATCCTCCGGCTGATGATGGGATTCCTGTGGAACCACCAGACTATGAAGAGGTCTTAGAAGTCATACAAACGCTTAAAAATAACAAAACGGCAGGCGCAGACGAATTACCCGCAGAGTTATTTAAAACCGGCGGCGACGAGTTGATTCGATGTATGCATCAACTCTTGTGCAAAATATGGTCTGGTGAGCGTATGCCTGATGACTGGAACATAAGTGTCCTGTGCTCAGTCTTTAAGAAAGGAGACCCTGCAGTCTGCGTAAACTATCGCAGAATAAGTCTCCTCTCTATCGCAAACAAAATACTATCTGGCGTAACATGCTATAGACTGAAACCGTACGTAGATCGTATAGTTGGACAGTATCAGTGCGGTTTTAGACCAAAGAAGTCAACCATCGACTCCATATTTATGCTGTGACAGATCCTGGAAAAACCAAAGAGAAGCAAATCGACACACACCACCTATTCGTCGATTTCAAAGCCGCTTTCGACACGCCAATCAGATCAAAGTTTTTCGAAGCATTGACTGATCTTAAAATCCCTTCAAAAATTGTTCGCCTCTGTATGATGACGCTGGAAACACCCAAAGCGTTGTTAGGGTCGGTAAGGATCTCTCCGACCCCTTTGACACCAAGAGAGGCTTCAGACAGGGTGATGCGTTGTCGCGCGACTTTTTCAACCTCCTATTGGAGTACATCCTGATGCAGTGCCCAAACGTCGACCGGACGGGCAATATTTTCTATAAAGAAACTATGCTGCTCGCATATGCTGACGACATAGATATTATCGGCAAAAATGCTCGAGCGATCACCGGCGCGTTCTCAGACATCGAAAAATAATGTCGTCCTGTGGGACTGACGGTGAACGAGAACAAGAAGAAGTACTTGGAATACACTCGAAGGCAATCTGCACGTCGCAGACGGTCTTTGAGTACAGTGAGGCTGTAGGAAACTTTATCTATTTGAACTCAGATATAAACAACAACATCATCAGTCAGGAGATTAAACGAAGAATCACTCTTGCGAACCGTTGCTATTTTGGTCTCGGTAAGCAGATGCGAAGTAAAGTGCTGTCCAGAAAAACAAAGATTTAACTCTACAAGACGCTGATAATGCCGGTCCTGATGTATGGCTCAAAAGCATGCGTCATGACAGAATCGGATAAGTCGGCGTTGGGGGGTATTTGAGAGGAAGATACTTCGGATAATCTTTGATCCAGTTAGAGTGGAAAATGACATCCGTATGCGCACGAACGATGAGCTGTACGAGCTATATGCTGACATCGACATAGTCAGGAACATCCAATACAAAAGGCTGTCCTGGGCTGGTCACCTGTGTCGGAATGACGCAGAGGTTCCGGCATGAAAAGTTTACAAGAAAAACGTGAATCAAATCGGAGGGGCACGGCGTCAATTCCTAGATGACATCCGCAGGATCGGTATCCCTAACTGGTATCGTCTGGCATTACAACCAAATCTTACGTGCTGCCATTTAAATTTTAATTTTAAGATTTAAGCTTCTACTTTGGAAACAACATCATTTTACAAAAGGTGCATTAAACTCATATGCTGTACCCAATACCGATTGCCAATTTTCGGTAACCTTTAATTCTTCTGAATTTAATTTAATGGTCATTCCAGCATTTTGCATTTTACATACAGATAAAAGGTGATGCGGTATATTATTGCACAATAGTATGTCTTCCTGTGTTATCTCTTTGCCTTGACTTTTTAATTTTACGATTCCTCTAGTCGTCGCCTCGATACTCTCTTCGCATAAGGCAATTTCAATTTGCAACGGATTTTTCAATAACACATAGTCAGCAAACATGATTTTATCTTTAATTATGTGATCTGACGCGCCTTACTCTAATATAAACAGAACCTCACTTTCCTTTAATGTTTCCTGTTTCATCATAAATGCAAATCCACGATCTTCTTGTGTTGTTGCTGCTTAAGCTTATTTGTTCGTATTATTATTATTATTTGTTTTCTGATTAGCAACTTATCTTTTAAAATTGAATCAATGTCTCTTGAAGTGATCAGGCTTACTACAATGGTACCATTTTGGTTTTTGTTTCAATTTACCCGTTCGTCCTAAAGCTTGTAACGCATTTAAGGAGGCATCGGAGACCTAATAAAGTATATATATTATTGATTAGCTCGATGAGACGAATCGTTTTAGACATGTACGCTTATCTGTTGCGAATCGTTTTGTTCAGAATGTTTTTAAGATATTGACATGAAATTTTAAACTTAAGCTATCTCAGTCCTAGGCAGTTTGTATGTCAGAATCAAGGTGCCACGACCATTTTTAGGCATAGCTCCCATACAAACCTACCGCCCATTTTTGATATTTTTAAATTAAAATTTAGTAAAATCAATTCCAATGTCCACCTAAGTGAACACTATCGATATGGTAAGGATTTTGTAACGTGTATTTCAGCTTCGGTTCCAACGAAGTTAAGGTTTTTGCTAGGTTTATTATCAAAATCCTTTCTGATTCTATTTGAAATTTGTGGATATACTGTTTTCAATGAAAATCTTTGAAAGCTTGTTCTGACGCTAATAAAAAAATATTAAGGGTTAATATGAAAAACGATAGTTAAGGTATGTAAAATTAGAGTTTACAAATGTTCGGTTTGTCCGTTTACGTTTAATCAAAACACTATAAGAATAGATAAGATATCCCGCTCCGACAATTTTTTAAACACATACAGAAATCATAACATTTAATGATCGTACTAAGTGACGTTCAGCATACTTAAGTAGCAACAAATATGTTGAGCGATGACCCTTGACTTCTGCACGCATGCTCAATTCTCTGCTTAAAATAGATAAACTTTTTTATAGTCACATTTATTTACACATATGTACATGTGTATAATTTTAATATACATGCTGGATCATTTTTAATCAATCGAGTCTATTTTATTGATAGAAATTTTGGGAAAAAACCGTTTTTTTTTTTTCTGTCTTCATTACTATTGACTTAAATTTAGCTGTGAGTCGAGACACAGCACGATCAACCAGGCGATCAAATTAAGTATATAATAAGTTTTTAACATCGAGTTAAAATCTAAGGTCTAATTTTTTGAAGATGCTATCAGACACGGTCATCAAGCTGTTACAGCAGCAAATGAGATCCGTGATAATTTTATTATGAGTATAACAAAATAAGCGAGTATAGACGAGATCAAAGCTCAATCAGCGCAGTTTTCTGAGAACCATACGGCGTTCCTTATCACTGATCATGATTACTTCATTGGTAGGATCTTCGAAGATATCTTGAACAAAATCCGAAAATATGAGGAGTCACCAATGAAGCTGGAGCGTTACTGGAGAAGTTTCCAAGGCAGGTTCCACAGCTACAAGAAAAAAAAAAAACTACAGGTGTTTAGTTGCTGAATGATTTTCTTGATTTTATTAAACAGTTGTTTAATTCAATAAGTTCGGTGTAAAAACAAGAAAATATCCAATCAAAAACACTAGTGCGTTCCGATTTTGCTTTTTGATTGGCTACGATATGGGTAAATGCTAAAAGTTTAAAGGTAATTCCATTATTAAGAGTAACGACTTTGTCATGAAGCATCGGCTGTACTTCCGAAGCTTCGGTTCGCATTACATCAAAGAATGTAATGAGGCTGGACTTGAGTACGGTGCGGAAAATCGAAGAATACTTTGTTTTTCTTTTATAGGGAAAATTAATATAATATACGTGTAATTTCTTGAAAACTATTATTATTATTTTTAACAACAGCAACATATAATATTTTAATGACAAAAATCCGACAATAATTGACCAAGCTATTTAACTTTTTCTATGAACACATTTTTCAAAATTAGGCTTTCTAAGAATTCTAAGCATTTTCTTAAGAATTTAAAAACAAAATTTTTTTTTAAAAAAAAATTTGTTAGAAAAAGTTAAATAACTTGGTCAATTATTGTCGGATTTTTATCATTAAACAGTCATTTTACTCGTAGTTCTGTGTACTTTAAGAAAACCTTTGTCATAAAGGTTGCTTTCAAACAAAAAAGTGTAACAAAAGTACGATAACCTTAAATGGTTTGAAAAAAAAATGGTAAAAATTGCGTTTGTCTTGAAAATACGTAGAGGTACGATCAAAAATGTCATAATAATGTCATTGCCCTTAAAAGGGCAAAGTTTTTCCTTTCTTAAACATGTTAAAAAATTAAAATCGGTTTGTAATTTACAGAGATATTGCTCTTTAAGTGAAAAAATAGGGAACATTTGTTTTTTGACCCTACATCCAGACCCTAAGGGTCCCCCGAAAATTCTAAGCATTCCGTTTTCTTCTACTCGAAGAGACCTACAACCTACACTATAAGATTTCATTGCTATCTCAATAGAGACCAAGATATTCAAGTTTAAGTTTTGTGTAATTACTTTTGACGGAAAAAAATGTGTGTAATAACTTTTGACGGCCGCTACTCATTACTTCATTCGCTTGAATCTCGGTTCGATATACCGTTATCTTTTCCAATAAGACATCGATCGATTCAGGATAGATCAAGGATTACAACAACATATCTTATTATAGTCTGACATCAGTAGCAACAGTAGGAAGAAGGAAGGAAGTTGAATGTGCAAAAAAAAATTTGGTTGTGTAATAACATTTGACTATGGCTGTATATATATATGTATATACATATCTTCTATCTTCTATATATATAAAAATATATAGCTGTGCGTTAACAACGCTAAAACTCGAGAATGACTCGAACGATTTGAACAATTTTTTTTTTGTTTTGTTGCTCTCATCATAGATGTGGTCAGAAAGGAAAAAAATTTGGAAAATTTTGACACGGGGCCTAATGGGGGCCTTGAAATCGAAAAGCCATATCTTTGGAGTGAATAGACAGTAGAGTAGAGACTTGAAGCAATGCTCATTTGAAAGATGGTTAAAAAACATTTTTGGTGTTCAAAGTGTTTAAGGGATTTCCGGAATTTGGACCTGGGATCCATATGTGGACCCAATATATATTTTTTGACTTTTTTTTTTATTTTTATTACAGGTGAACACTTAGACGGTATTTTAAAAAATTTTGACCCGGGGCCTAATGAGAGCCTTAAAAAAAGTCATACACTTAGATTGAATAGACGTAGAGACTTGAAACTGGGCGCATTTGAATGAAGGTTAGTCGTGTTTAGGGGATTTCCAAAATTTGAACCCACATTTTTTGAACAATTTATATTTAGCCACCAAAGAGAAACAAAAACAAGAAAAAACGGTAACTTCGGTGGAACCGAAGCTTAAATACCCATCACACGAATATATACATTTATAAATATATATTCGAAAATAATTACCTTTTCATAAAGGGTGATTTTTTTTGAGGTTAGGATTTTCATGCATTAGTATTTGACAGATCACGCGGGATTCAGACAAGGTGTCAAAGAGAAAGATGCTCAGTATACTTTGACATTTCATCATGAATAGACTTACTAACGAGCAACGCTTGCAAATCATTGAATTTTATTACCAAAATCAAAATTATTATCAAAATCAGAAAATCCGCTTTTTTATCGACAAATTTTGTTCAGCGATGAGGCTCATTTCTGGTTGAATGGCTACGTAAATAAGCAAAATTGCCGCATTTGGAGTGAAGAGCAACCAGAAGCCGTTCAAGAACTGCCCATGCATCCCGAAAAATGCACTGTTTGGTGTGGTTTGTACGCTGGTGGAATCATTGGGCCGTATTTTTTCAAAGATGCTGTTGGACGCAACGTTACGGTGAATGGCGATCGTTATCGTTCGATGCTAACAAACTTTTGTTGCCAAAAATGGAAGAACTGAACTTGGTTGACATGTGGTTTCAACAAGATGGCGCTACATGCCACACAGCTCGCGATTCTATGGCCATTTTGGGGGAAAACTTCGGAGAACAATTCATCTCAAGAAATGGACCGGTAAGTTGGCCACCAAGATCATGCGATTTGACGCCTTTAGACTATTTTTTGTGGGGCTACGTCAAGTCTAAAGTCTACAGAAATAAGCCAGCAACTATTCCAGCTTTGGAAGACAACATTTCCGAAGAAATTCGGGCTATTCCGGCCGAAATGCTCGAAAAAGTTGCCCAAAATTGGACTTTCCGAATGGACCACCTAAGACGCAGCCGCGGTCAACATTTAAATGAAATTATCTTCAAAAAGTAAATGTCATGGACCAATCTAACGTTTCAAATAAAGAACCGATGAGATTTTTGCAAATTTTATGCGTTTTTTTTTTTTTTTTTAAGTTCTCAAGCTCTTAAAAAATCACCCTTTACATTTGTTCGAAAATAATCGATACGTTTGTATGGGGACTATAGCTCAAAATAGGCGTGGCACATTGTTTTTGTTATTGGATATCATTAGAAGTGTTTTTACATAAATTTGAGTGAATAGTCTCATAAATAATACATATTTTTATACAAAAATTAGAAAACGGGCGTTAAATTTGTATGGGGGCTATAGCTAAAAATGGGCGTGGCAGCTTGGATTTGACATTGGATGACATTAGAAGTATTTTTACCCGACTTGGAGTGACTACATTCATAAATAATAGCTATATTCATATAAAATTCGAAAATGGGCGGTAAGTTTGTATGGGGGCTATAGTTAAAAATGGGCGTGACAGCTTAGATTTGACATTTGATGCCGTAAGAAGTATTTTTACCCAACTTGGAGTGACTACATTCATAAATAATAGCTATTTTCATACAAAAAATCCGAAAAAAAACGGTAAGTTTGTATGGGGGCTACACCTTAAAATGGGTGTGGCACTTTGATTTTAACACTTGAACTGTTTAGGACTGAGAAAAGCTTAAGTTCCGAGTTTCAGGTCAATATCTTTAAAAATAAGCAAATGGATCGCATAAATACAGACAGACAGACGGACATGGCTAGATCGACTCGTCTCGTCGTGCTGATCAAGAATATATATACCTTATAGGGTCTAAGATGTCTCCTTTAATGCGTTACAAACTTTCTGACAAAATGATAATACCCTCCCTACTGTGTGTGACGGGTATAAAAACAAGCGAGGGTACCTGCTATCTAATATATAAAATTCTCGGGTCAGCGTTTGTAACGAAACTCCTCCGAAACAGCTTGATCGATTCCTATGAAATTTTGTGAGTATATTCAGTAGGTCTGGAAATAGGATGTAAACTATTTTTCATACCCTTAAGTGGGGTGGTGGGCGTGGACCATAGAGAATCGATTTTAAATTCATTAAATATGTCCTCAACAACTCAACCGATTTCAATGAAATTTTGTAGATGTATATTTTTTAGTCCAACTCAAAAGTTAGAATATATGCAGTTTTAGGAAAATGAGCGGTGGGCGTGATCCCCATAGAATTAATACAGAAATTCATCGAATTTTTGCAAATATTTGAAATTCAGTACGTACTATATGTTACTAGGACCTGTAAAGTTGAAATAAATGGGAAGTGGGCGTGGCCCCGTAAGAGCAATCAAAAAATGTTTATCTTATTTTTGCAAATAATTCAAAAAGACAAATAAAATGCGGTATGCATCTTACAACACCGAAAAAATGTTATCCATTGGAAAATGGGCGGTGGGCGTGGCACCATATAGATAGACGAACCAAAAAAATAATTGAACTAGACAAATAAAATGACCCGACAAATATATGACCCGAGCAAGGTCGGGTAGTTCAGCTAGTATATATGAGCCGTTCAGTGCACATCGATTAACTCCACTTTTGAAAAATCTTAAATTTAAGTGTCAAAGCCCTTGGAATAGTCATAACTTTTTATATTTTTAATAAATTTTCTGAATAATAAAGACTACCACCGTTTAATGGGAATTTTTTTTTGGGAATTGAATAATAAGTAACTTTTTTCAGAAGCCATTTCGATTAACTCCATATTCTAATGTAAATCGATTCAGTAACGCTGTATATTTTCTCCATCAGCTCCATAAATTTATTTCAGTGTTATGTAAACAGAACTATCGTTGGCACTATCGAACACTATCGTCAGATGATTGGAACCATATCATCAAAACATGTAAAAAGAAAGCGCCATTTCATCTAATCTAAATGACTCACCAAGATTTTTTGTCAACAAAACCTTTAGAACAGTGTATCATTAACAGAAAAGTAACCGTCACAGGGCTTTCAGTAAATTGGTTTAAAATACGCTGGATAAAGTTAGAAAGGTCTAAACCCTATCTCGTACAATTCAAATGTGACTATAAAACAGATACAGAATTTTAGGCCATTAATATAAGAAAATCTTTAGTGGGTAGACCGCAAAGTTTAAAATATATATAAATCTGCCTTTATTATACCCTAAAGGTAGAACTGTGACAAAGGAAAAATGGAGAGACATGATGGACCTGCTAAAATTCATTCCTCCTGTTCAACACGATTACTATAATAACTTGTCAACAAATCGAAATGAATCCTCGCATACAACTGATGAAGAAGACATTGTTTATAATATTGCTGATTCATCTTAAAGAATAATCCCGCTAACATAAAGCTGCTATGAATTAATTACAAAAATTATATTATTACCGAATTGCCAACATTCATTTTTATGGAAAAGTTGTAATAAAAATGTATAACTAACTTTTCTGTAATAAAAAAACTTAAAAATGTAAAGACTAAATTTAATTTTATTACTTTTTTCAGTTGCCAAATCGATTAACTCCACCAGTTTGTTGGCTATTCTTTCTTATTAATTGTATATACCGTTAAATGAAAGCTATATCTGCAATTATGCATTCCACATTATTTATTTGAATTCATATTATCAGAGGAATTTTAAAAAACAATAAACATTACATCATCGTTTTTCTCAACTTTTTGTTTTATGGAGTTAATCGTTGTGTGCACTAAACGGCTCATATATATATATATATGTATATACATATATATATGTGTATATATACCTATATATACGCAATGCAGTGTGCAATTAAAATTATAAACATATTATTTTTTATTGTTTGACGAAGTTCGAACAGGTGTGAGTTGGTAAAAAATGTACCTTTATAAACTAAACATGTCGTAGGTATTGCTATAGGCGTATCGGATTGTAGGTGAAGTGGGACTATTACCTAAAACTAGAATCTTCTGGCAGTCTGGCTCATACAGTCGTGCGAGGACATGTGATGCTGTTTGGACTGAATTATTTCGAAGCGCTCAAGTACAAACCCCTTGCCTGTATATAGCGGATCTCTGTACATGTGTACCGTTGTTCTCCGCATGATAAATCTATTATGATTAAACAAAGTAAGAAAAATAGAAATAAAGAAATATAAAGCCTCCGCGGAAATGTACCACGACACAAGCTGATAGTCAGCTGGAACAAGCGAGACTGGAATATATCCGTCCGAAGCAGGCAGTGCAACTAACACGCCCAACGTAAACACAAGTCGCAGCTCCGTGGACGTAAGCGTTCAATGAGGCGTTCATCAGCAGTTGGAGCGCGTGTCCCCTGGAGTGTACAAGAGCCCAGGCCGGTCACAGAGAGAGCCACAAAGTCGCTCGCACCCCCAGAACAAAAGGGGGAGTAAAACCTAATCAAAAAATCCTAGATAGATTAGATGTCGCCCAGGGCTGGAACCATAAGGTCAGTCTTGATGCCGTGCACTTCAGACCTGTAATGTTGATCGTTGACTGAAACCACGCTCCGACTAGACTAGAAAGGCCCACGACGTTGACCGATGAGAACAAAGGTGAACGAACTGATGAGTGAATTTGCTGAATTTCCGGACGAAAAGAGGGAAACGGTCAATAAGGATCGGCTCGTCATCAGCCGGATATGACGGTACTGCTTCGTTCCCCTTCATTCCTCTCAAACGGAAGGAGGTCGAGGAAAAAGCAGCAGCATCAGAAGAAGGCGGCGGCTGCTGAAGATAGGGTAGAGAAAGACTATTCGCACTAATTGCCATAAATTGAACTCAACGGTATGGATCACGAGAGTGAGCAGCTTTTCCCTCAAGAGATACGGGAAGTGGAAGAGCTTCTGCGGGTCAAGGGCACCACCCTTAACACAGATAATATCGAGGCTGGGGCAGAAAATGAGCGGGATTAACAAACCCCTTTACACAAGGAACAAGAAAGTAATATACGACAACAAGCATGATGATAACCATAATGATAATAAATATATTCAGTCTCGTTCTTGCTCTCGATAGAGTTAGACATCAACGCCCTTTATTCAAATCACCTACCGTTCTGTTATTGATCACATCATTAAACAGTTATCTATTGTTTTAAACAATAATTAAAAAGTACTAAAATCGCAAAGTCTTACGAAAAATGTGCCTATCGAGATAACGGCAGTGCATAATAAATCTTTAAAAAAAAAACAAAACAATTAAAAGACACGCCAAACTTGCTTTTGATGCTTACAATGCACACTGGTTCCTGTTGTATGGGGAGGGGGGCCATAAATACTTCTAGTTGAGGTAGAGGCTTAAAACTTAACACAAAGTTTTTATAAATTTATAGTAAGATGATGTATAAAAATCAGACGCTTCGGACCACTATATTTTATAGCTGTCATATGAATGATCAGTCTGAAATCAAGTGTTTGTATAGAAAACTTTTTTGTTTTCCATTATACTGCCACGCAACCTTATAATTCTTCATTAAAAAAAAACTTTATATAACCAGGGCGAGCTTAGTGAAAATCGGTATACTATAACATATAGCTGCCATAGGAACAATCAGTCTAAAATGGATTTTTGTTGAAAAAATCATTTTTTTTTAAATACATTTTTTTAAAAGACAAAGAGATAACACTTCTTCAATAAATCCTTGGGGCCGCACAAATTCTGGTTGGACACCCAATGAGCGCATATCAGAAGCAACAGATTCATCATGTTTTGCGACCTCGGCAATTCGTCGACGCTTCGTCCTTTTTTGAACACTCCACAAAATCTTTTTTTGGACGACAACGAGCCAAATTGGAGATTGTTGGTTGCACATCGCATTGTTTCGCAGAAATGGATTCGACTACAGCCAGCCAATCAGAATGGTTATTCAAAACGGATAATCGTGTACGCTTGCACTTGATCCAAAACGTTAAAAACTTTCTGCAAACATTTTCTAGTCATTTTCTCAACTCATCTTGGTCTAGCTGATATTCCATATGATTGGCATATTTTAAAATGGCATCCCATGCATCATCATTTTTTTCTTTAGGTGTACCTGCTGTTCCACACCATATATCAAAAACAGCCAAACGAGAAAAAAGGATTGAAATGTTGTCCCTAGGAAAATAATAAGCTATTAGCATAGAAAAACCGAAAAAAACACAAAACAAAAAAAAAAAAACAACAACAACAAAAGACAACTACAACAAAAAACAACAACAAAAAACACATCTTATATCTTTTCGGCGGCGTCAGTCGGGTACTCGTCAAATACATGTGCTTTTTTAAAGTTGAGGTTAGGTTACCTTTATGTATATAGCAAGAGCCTCGGCGCCTCTCGGCACTTTAACACCTCCTAGTCTTGAATGTTAATCAATAATATACGAAAAGATTTATTGAGACGTGAGGAGAACTTCATAACGAAACCTCTAACGAAACACAGCAAAGACATACACAGAACGTACTTAAAATAACGTACTTAACACAATACCGATTTACACACAAAACAGCAGAAAGTACATATACTTTTTGTAGTATAAATATAGTAAATACCTTTATTTATAATATTAATCCCTTCCATCGCAAATTAACTTTGTTTTAAATGTTTTTTTTTTTATTTTTTAATTAACAGGTCTACTGATTTTTTCAATGCAATACCAAAATAATATCATTCTGTCTCTTTTGATGCTTTTCTTGAAGAGGACAGTTAGAACAAAAGAAAAACAAAAGAATACAGTTTAATAGCTAGACCAATTATAAAACAGTGTTGACACATTTAAAGTCCAAATTTTTAATTTGACCTTTTTTTTTTTGGCCTGTGGGGGGAACCACTGTGCAATGCATCAGAAACAGAAATGCTTCCATTTTTGAGAAGGGAAAAAAAAAAAAACCAGCCTAAAAAACCCAATAAAAATTATTTTTTGCGGCCGCTAAAAACCTACAAAAAAAAAAAATTGCTCCAAAAACAGGGTTTTAAAAAAAAAAAGCTTTGTTTGTTTTTAATTCTTGGTCTTGTCACGCGTTTGTGTTTGTTTTTTCGTTGCTTATAAAAATTTCTTTAAAAATAACTTTTACATTTAAATAATTACTGCACATTATTTACATCATTGCATTGTATTGTTGTGACATCGAAAAAGTTGAAGTGCAAAGTGATCTTTGTTTTTTTATTAAAAGCAACTTATTTGCAAAAATCTTGGCCGGCGGAGCGCCTTTTTAATTAAACAAATACACTTGTGCAAGTGTGAATGAGATAGACTACATTAGCTACTCAAATTCGTTTCTTATCAAAATTAATTGCATACTTTTGGCATATCTTCGTATTTAACTGCATACTTTGTGGCTTATAAGTGTCAGTAAGGTGACCAGCTGTTCTGTTTTACATTTCATTTAATATACGTTTTGAGTACTAGGCAATATGTTGTGTTGCTACACAAAATGTATTAATAAGAAAAAGTATGATAACTCGAGTTATCGTTTCATCTGTTGTTGGCTCTGTGAAGAAACTGTTCACATTAAATGGGCTGGCCTAAATGGAACTATCTTCGATCGCCTGACGATACTTGATGCTGATAAGCCTGGTGGCTTACGTTGGTCTTGTCCGCGCTGTTTTCAACTTGAAGGAGACTTTGCCCGTATGTTTAATACGGTACGAAATAGTGTATCAGCTATTGACAAAAATATTAAGCAGCTTTCCGTCGAGTTGAATAACCAAATGAAAATTCTTGGCGAATACAATTTTCTTTAATCTCCTAAAAGAAAGAAGTCAAAGCCTGTGGATTTACCATCAACTTCTGCTTTATCGACTACGTCGTCTGATGCGCCATTGATTATCTTGTCAACAACACCGGTGCCTTCTAACGCATACTCAGTTGATATAGAGCCAACTCAACAGACTCAGAACCCGACCCCTGTTATTTTGATTAGTCCTGAAGTTGATGCCGCTCCGAGGACCACAACAGCTGTAACTAACCCGGAACTAAACTCACCGATTCTGCAACCATCTGTTGGACCAAAGCTGAATAACGTCGATGATACTTCAGATAGTGCTGTTCTTAGAACAAATGTTCGTTTAAAACCAGCTACTACTATCACCAACACAGTTAAAATTCTTAATACCGTGGCGCCTCGCAAACACATTTTTGTGTCACGGTTTACTGACTCAACAACTGCGGAGGACATTTTGGAGTACGTTGCATCTAAGAGTTGCATTACGGCATCGAGTGTCGCTGTACAAAATTTAGTTTTAACTACTCCAGAAACATTGCCTCATTTAAGCTCAGTGTACCTTTTGAGTTTTTTGATACTCTTTGCTGTTCCAGTTTTTGGCCTCAGTTTACAATGGTCAAAGAATATGTGCCAAAAAAGGAGACCTGCGTCTACTGTCAAGTCGCTGTTGTACCACGACCTTTGGCTGGATCTTCACAAACTGCATCGAATTCTTTAAACTAAATTCTCCTCTTATTTTTAATTACCAAAATGTAAGAGGTCTGAAGAGCAAGCTTGTAAATCTATACCTTAAAAGCTTTGACATTAATGCAGATATTTTAGTATTTACTGAGACTTGGTTGCAACCAAGTATTTTAAATTCTGAATTAATGAGTAATCATTTTACAATTTTCCGCAAGGATCGTATCTCGTGTAAAAGGTGGTGGAGTATTAATATCGGTAAAGTCTTGTTTTACATCAGAATTGTTTCACAATGTTACATCTGAAATTGAATTCATATGCGTTGTTATTCGTCTTCAGAGCTGTAGATTATTTGTCACATGCTCTTACATACCGCCAGCATCTGATGTTAGCGTTTATCAACTTCATTCTTCTGCTATTAATTCCATTTCAAAATCATTAAATTTAAATGATTATCTCATTATTTTTGGTGATTTTAATCTTCCTAGAGTGTCTTGGTTAATTTGTGACAACTCTTCTTCCATGATTCCTTCAGTATATTTAGATTTATTTGATACGCTTTTTTAATTTATCGTTACATCAAATTAATAACATATTCAATTGTTCTAACAGATTACTTGACTTGGTATTTGTTGATAAAACTTTGGATGCATATGTTTCCCGTATTGATCCAGTTATAGTTCCAGAAGATAAGTACCACCCAACTATTAAAGTGGTTCTAAATATTACTAACTCTGCAATCAGACTACGTAGATCTGTATCAATTCGTCGCTGCTTTAGTAAGTCAGACTTTACTAAGCTAAATACTCTTTTGTTCCGCACGGACTGGTCGTATCTGTTTTCTAATCTTGATATTGAAAGTGCCTGCAACACGTTCTATGAGGGTTTTATCTCACTTTTTTGATGAATGTGTTCCTAATTACATACAAAGTACTTCTTCTAATCCAAAATGGTTCACTCGCCATTTATGCCGTTTAAAAAACGTAAAGTCACGATGTTACAAGCGATACATAAAGTCGAAAACAAGTCAAAATTATGCAAAATACGCTGTAGCTCGGTCAAATTTTCAAACAGAAAATAGAAGGTCATACAATAATTACTTGGCAAAAATCAAAAGCAATATACGTAGTGATCCAAAATCTTTTTTATGACTTTGTAAATTCTAAGCGAAAATCGTCTAGTTTTCCATCAAATATGTTTTTTAATAACGTCACCGCAAATTCTTCTGTAGAAGCATCAAATTTATTCGCAAATTTTTTTCAATCTGTCTATTCATCTACTTTTTATCCTCTAAGTGGGGTTAGTATTTCTAATCCAAATTTACATTCTATAATTAATCCTATCATATGTAAAGAGTCATTACTTAAGCATTTGACGTCTCTGAAACTTAGTTATTCTTCTGGACCCGATAATGTACCATCTTGTATTCTTAAAATGTGTGCTATTGCTTTATGCGATCCTTTGCTATATCTGTTTCAGTTATCGCTCAAAGAATCAACTGTACCTAAAATTTGGAAAGAGTCCTTTATAATTCCCCTCCACAAGAAAGGTAGTAAATCGGATGTAACGAATTATAGAGGAATTGCAAAGTTATGCGCAATACCAAAGCTTTTTGAAAAGATTATTACTGAACAATTGCAATTTTCTTGTAAGTCTATTTTTGACTCTGCTCAGCACGGTTTCCTTAAAAAAGGTCGGTTTCTACTAATTTATTAGAACTAACTTCGTTAATTAACCTTGGCTTTACTAAAGGCTTACAAACCGACGTAATTTACACTGATTTTAGTAAAGCGTTTGATTGCGTAAATCATCAGCTATTGCTCTACAAACTTGAGCGTCTAGGATTTCCCTACAGCCTTAATAAAATGGATTTCATCATATTTAACATGTCGAACACAACGAGTAGCATTTGACAACACTATGTCAAATGTTATTGAAGTTCTTTCGGGTGTGCCTCAGGGTAGTCACTTAGGGCCTCTACTATTCGTACTTTTCATTAATGACCTCCCAGATATTTTATCTTTTAGCCATACATTAATGTATGCGGACGACGTTAAGCTGTGTTTCAGCTACAATAACTCGGTTGCCCATGAACAATTGCAAACAGATCTAAATGCTCTTTATCTCTGGTGTCAGAGAAATGGTTTGGTTTTGAATTCCGCTAAATGCAAAGTAATGACTTTTTGCCGTAGAAACCCTTATATAATAGAATATTTTTTGGAAAATGTTGCACTGCAGCGTGTTTCTTCGATTAATGATCTTGGTGTTCTTTTCGACCAAAAGCTTGTTTTTTCTTCTCACATTGATATAGTTTGTAATAAGGCTATGGGATTGCTTGGCTTTATTAAACGTTGGTCAAAAGAATTTAATGACCCGTATATAACTAAACTGTTATTCACCTCATTAGTTCGCCCAATACTTGAGTATGCCTCTTGTGTTTGGAATCCGCAATATACTACGTATAAAATACAGTTGGAATCAGTACAAAAACAGTTTCTTCTTTTTGCCTTACGAAATCTCGGTTGGAGTACACATATTAATTTACCACCTTATACGCATCGACTTAAGTTAATAAATCTACCAACACTTGAACAACGCAGAAATACGCTTGGTGTTATATTCATCCAGAAGCTAATAGATGGGGATATTGATTCACCCTTCTTATTAAAATTGCTAAATTTTACTATTCCTTCCCGTATAACGAGAAATTATTCTCTACTGCACCTACATACTTGCACAACAAATTACGCATGCAATGATCCTTTCCGAGTTTTGTGTGCTACATATAATAGCGTTTACCAGTTAAATCTTGTCTCTCCAGGCCTCCCATTAAATTTAATTAGAAATGCTCTAAATTATATTAATGTTTAAATAAGTAGTATAAGCAGCATCCTTATTTTTATATGCTAGTTGCTAAATTATAAATAAATAAATAAATAAAAAGGCTTAAACCCCCATCATTATTAATTACCTCCTTAAGTCATTAATTTTTGGCATTAAAAAATTTTTGAAAACAGGTGGAGAATATACTACAACAACCAACGAACTAAAGAAGAAAAAAAAAAAATATAATTATAAAAAAAAAAAAAAAAAAAAACCTTTTAAAGCTGTTTTTTCGGGACTAGAAAAAAACCCCCAACACCAAGGTTAAAAAAATTTAAATAAACTAGATTAAAATGAATAGGAGTCCAAACCATAAAAAATCAAAAAACAACAGAATGGGCATAATGGTTTTGTATAGTTTACTTCGAAAACCGATGAATTAAAGTACATTGCAACAATTAAAAAAAATTTTAGTTGCATAAACCACACAAAAATTCAAGTCGAAATCTCTAAACAAAGTAATGCCCCGTTCCCATTAGGCCGCGTTCCGCGTTAGCGTTAAAAAACTCGACAAACTCGCGTTAAATCGTATACAAAAAAGATAGGCAGTTAGGTATGAAAAAAAGTCGCGTTCAATTTAAACGTGACTTTCGATAACACTCGTTCAAACCGATTTCACACCGATTTCAAACCGATTTCTCTTATCGGTTCGAATAATTTAATAATCGTTAGTTGTTCATATTTATGAAAACAGCTGACAAAGTAACCCCAAAAATTATACATTTACCCAGACGCTTCAGCTGCATATATCCAAAAGACGGCTTACCTTTTCATGCTCGTATTGGACAGCAGTTACTAAAGCAACAACACAAACATCCATTCATTTGATTAAAAAAACCATATTTCAAAAAAAAAGTTTTTTTTTTTTTGCTGTACAATTTGTTTACTACGTAACGAACAAATCAGCTGTTTGAACTCTTGAACGCTAACACTAAAACGCAATGGAAACACTGTTCCGCGTTTTTCGATAAATTGTTAACGCGATAGCAAAACGCTTGGACGGTTCAAAAATTAACACCAAAAAAATTTTTTTGCCACCCCCCCCTCTTTTCCCCCCCCCCCCCCCCTCTTTTAAAAAAACAAAAATTAAAACACCCCCCCTCTCCCCCCCTATTTTTTTTTTAAAAAAAATTCACTAAGATGGAAGAAAACTTCAGCTACAGCAACAAGAATTATGGAGCAGACTTTCCTAGTCTGTTCAACAGACCAGAACGACAAAGTATTCAAAGTCACAAAAAAGCAACAGTTCATGGTTACAAAGACGTTTTGATGAGCTCATCAACTAAAAATCTCTTCACAATAGAAGAGATCAGCTCACTCACTACGGAGCTTCTTGAAAAATTAAAAGACTGGACAAGCAAAGGTGAACAATTTAATGTTATTACGCAACTAGCTGTTAAGTACTTATATGCAAGTAAATAACAATTTCAATAATCTCAATATTATGGCATGGAATTCACGTGCTGTTCGTAGTAAAAAGTCTGAACTTATGCAATTCCTAAAAAACAATGATATCCATATTTGTACTAGCGATCCTAACAGAGGGGGTGGTGTAGCTGAAGTTATAAGTAAATTATTAAAGCATAAAGAAATAACTAATATTGATACTCACTTAATTGAAAATGTTGAGGTAGAAGTTAGTTTAGGCCCAAACATGTTACTCAACCTATGCTCATCTTACTTCCCTGGGCCATCTGCAAAATGTCTAAAAAGCTCTTGTAATCTATCAAGTGATAAAAGTCACCTAAAAATTGTTTTAAATCAGACTTAATCAAGTTTTCACGCATTAACGGTCAATATATTATAGGTGGTGATTTATACTGCAGGCATAGACTTTGGAATTGTAGTAGAGCAAACTGTTGGGGGAACACTCTTAACGATCTTTGTACTATTAATAAATTCTCTGTTTTATATCCAAAAGATCCAACATACATACCAGCTAATCATAAAGCTAAGCCTTCAACACTAGACATTTTCGTCACAAACTCTCCTAATCTTACATCTGTGTCATGTACTATTTCTGATTTATCATCAGATCACCTCCCCGTTACTATAAAGATATCCTCCCAACTTAAAGCTATTGAAAACTCCTTTCCGCTATTCTCTAAAGCAAATTGAAACCGTTTTAGGCAAATGCTCGAACATGAGTTTAATGAAATTGAACCTGACTTCATAACTATTCCTACATCTGTTCAGATTGATAATATGGTAGAAATACTTACAAGTAAAATAACTGCAGCACTCGACCTAGTAGTCCCGAGGAAAGCATGTAAACAATTCAACCATGTTTTACCAAATAATTTCTCTGAGCTTATTAAACAACGCAATATTATAAATCGGCAGTGGATTAGATCTAGACACCCCCATTTTTAAAGCACAACTAAATCATTTTAATAGCCTAATAAAACAAAAAATGTTTGCTCATAATAACAAAAGTTGGAACAAAAATCTCTCAAATCTTGACCGCCACTCTAAAAGCTTCTGGAAAAATACTAAACTAACCAAAAATAAAAACCATTTTATTCCAAGCTTCAATTAGAATGATTCAACGGTCTTTACTCGTAAAGACAAAGCAAACGTACTTGGAAATATTTTTCAAGAAAAACACCAACTCACCGAAAACCTTTCAGACAGTGAAACAATTTCCTCAGTGAGAGCATCGATCGTAGTAGTTGTAATGAATTTGATGCTCCTACAGTGTCAATCGATGATGTTAAGTGCATAATCAAAGCGCTGAAAGTTCGAAAATCTGCAAGTCTTGATTTCATTCCAAATATTTGTATTAAAAATCTGCCAAATAATGTAATCCGCTTCATTGCTCTTGTCTTTCAAAAATGCCTTC
This sequence comes from Leucophenga varia, assembly GCA_018903435.1. NCBI lineage: Eukaryota > Metazoa > Arthropoda > Insecta > Diptera > Drosophilidae > Leucophenga > Leucophenga varia. Next base: position 182,864 of record JAEIFJ010000779.1, read on the forward strand.
AAATTGGTTTTTTAGATTCACCTGAAAGCTATAGGCCTATAAGTTTATTAAGTGGCTTTTCAAAAATGCTTGAAAAAATATTAAAACAAATGCTTAATCTACACCTAGAAGAGCGTTCTATTATTCCAGAAACTCAATTTGGTTTTAGGTCTCTAATGAGTTGCATTAATCCCCTTTAAAAACTAAAAAACTTTGTTAAAGATAGCATGCTATATCAGAACACGGTAGGTTTGGTTGCCCTTGATATACAAGCAGCTTTTGACACTGTATGGCACGACGGATTTTTGCATAAATTAATGCTTACAAACACCCCTGTTTATTTAATTAAAATTATACAAAGTTTTCTTCATCATAGAAAGTTTTTTGTTGAACTTAATGGTGTTAAATCTAGCACCAAAGCTATAACTGCTGGTGTACCTCAAGGTTCAGTTTTGGAACCACTGCTTTATAATATATATTCCCACGATGTACCTTCATTTAGTAATTGTACTATATCAACATTTGCAGATGATACTGCCCTGTACTGCGCGTAGATAAAAATTTCTCTGTTATTCATAATACACTTCAACAATCTTTAACTGATCTCAATTCATATTTTGTTAAGTGGAAAAAAAGTTAAATATTAGTAAAACATGTGCGATTTTCTTTACAAGGAAAAGGAAAAGAATTTAATGATAGATAGTATTGGAATTCTTGGAATGATAGTCTACGGTATTTAGGATTATATTTGGATAAGAAACTTACTTTTAATATCCACATTGGAAATACCATAGATAAAGTAATTAAGACAATCTGCATGTTATACCCGCTCATTAACCGAAAGTCTCAATTTTCATTAGGTAATAAGCTTTTAATATTTAAAGCAATTTTTGTCCCAAGAATATTTTATGCTTGTCAGATTTGGGGTGATTGTGCTTCCACCCATAATTAAAAATTGCAAATTGCTCAGAACAAATTGCTTAAAATGCTGTGCAATAGCCATTCTTTTTCTCCACTGTAAAATTACACAGAAAACTTTTAATTCAAACAGTAGCTCAAAAAATAGTTTAATTTAATACAACATTTAATAATCTCAATTTAGTCATATAATCAAATCAATACTCTAATTGTAAATTAGTGGGTGGCTCCCTAGCTTTTAGTTTCCCTTTATCTTAAATTTTCTTAAGAGTTTTTTCCATTTTTCCCTTTGCCATTAAACATTATATTCTAGAAACATATGTATATATATTTCAGTTGAAAGTTTTGTTTTAAATTTAAACTATACTCTGTAAAAATTATTAATTAAGCAATGTACTATTTACAAAAAATATACGCATTGGAAATAAATAAATAATTGATAGAAAAATAATAAATATATTGTTATAAATATATTGTAATAATATACTGTGAGCCAATCATCGCCGAGTTACAACAGATGACAACACGAAGAAGATGGTGATAGCCTCTATCACTTTTGCGGCTGAGAAATCATTTCCACCAGAGGAGCTGGAAGGCATAGTAAGTTTTTGAAACACGCAAGGCGTTCCAATGAAGGCTGCTATGCTAATACTCATAATAAGCTATGGGGCAGCCCGGACCGCATTTTGCATACTCGCATTTGTATACTTGAATTCTTACTTAGTAATAACCTTACACCTAATAATCAGGGACACATGCTAACCATTGTCAGGGAGGAGGTGCGAAACATAAGCTTTAGCAGTCTAACGCTAGAAAGCAGCATTTGTTACTGGCATGTCTCCAAAATCATGCATATCAGACCACAGAATAATACGGTTTAATATAAAGAGGGAACGACACACCGTTTACCAAGAAGAAATCCAAAGAAAACAAACTGGGATTTAAATGGAAATAATCTGTCTGGCACTACACCTAGAGGGGAGCTCTGATACTCCAAACATCCCTAGAACTAGAACAGAAGTTACATGAACTAAATGAGAGCATTAATTAATAAAAAAGCAAATAAAATGCAAGAACTATAGGACTTTCTGTGAAATCATAGCTTCCGCTGCCACAGCTGCTCGTATCCACCGTGCAATGGCAATGGTATGAGTACAAGCCGAATATAGCCCGTCGTAGGCGAGGAAAACTTGTTACTAGCGAAGAAGATTACAGTAGAGAAAATAAGGTGGGCAGTATCCACTTTTCAACTTTTTAAATCTCCTGGAGTAGACTGAATCTTCCTTGCTCTACTACAATAAAGGGATATGAATACACTCTCTAGAATTCAAAGGCTAAGGACCAGTAGCTTGACAGTATGTCACGACCCAACCCAGTGGGGAAGAGCAAGGTGGTACTTTTCCCAAGGCGAGGAAAGAGGAAGATATTGTAATAATTGCAAAGGGAAATTATACATAATCAAAAGGGGTCTAAGAATAACTCAAGAATGTTTCAGGGAGGCTTCTTTTCTTTCGATTGAAGTTTTGTGACACCAAAATTTTATTTAGGTGCGTTCTTTTAGAAAAATTCCCGTCGATTGCTGGCATTTTCATATTCATTTAAGTTTTTTATAACGAACGACCACCATGCATGATTTATTGGGGTAACATACTAGAAACGAGCATCCCATCAGGACCACCAGAGCCAAGCACACCATATTCGACCCATAACATAACATTCAGGACCAACAGTGCATCCCATCAGGACCACCAGAGCCAAGCAGGTAGCTAGGTCAGTATTAGGGTGGATATGGTGTTTCTATCACCTCTATTGTAGCTTCTGACCCTAAACCCTATTCTTACACAACTCGATGCGGGGTGTAAAGGTTGTAGCTTACGCTGACGACATAATGGACTCGTGATGCAGGAGCTTTGGGAAGACTTACCTGAGCCTTGTAGTCAACTCGGAGAAAACAGAGCAAAGTTTCAATTCCGAAAGCTTTGTTAAGAATTATTAATCCCAAACTAAACTGAAAAGACAACATCCAAGAACGAGTGAAGAAGGTCACAACTGCTTTCCACTCGTGTTCCAAACTATTCGTTCGAAGATGGGGCCTCTCACCGAAAATAGACCGATGGCTATACAGTACTGTTGGACGCTCCATTTTTATTATGGAGCTTTGGCCTGGTTGCTGACTGTCAAAACAACTAAAACGTTCAAAAATTGGCGTCACGGGGGCAATTAAAAATTTTCCTTCCAAGGCCTAAAATGAGATGCAGATCCCGTAACTTATTGACTTATTTATTAAGCAGGTGGTTTCGACCAGCGCTCTTCGACTCAAAGAGCAAGGCTTGTGGTCGTCATTAAGCTATGGTCACATCGCTGTTTTATCCAAAATCCCGAAGCGAAGCAAAGGGGAATACATTCACTTCAAATCTACTCAAAGGTGTTGCTTGCAGCGGAGAGCAACACCCCTTCAAGGGTGGCGTCCTCGGCTGCAAGCAACACCTCATCTTTAATGAGAGGGCCTCCCGTTTGTGTTCCATGGAAACGCACTCAGGAACGGCTAATTTTAGCGGCGGTACCTGGGGTGGTTCCTCGAATTCAATAAACAAACATTTAAAAGCGTGAATACTTCTACCGACAGGCAATGTTTGGAGACATTGGCAGGTACTTAATGTAGCTTAATCCGGTGCGAAAGGCCAGCACATGATCTAGCAGATCAACAAGGAGGCCGAGGACACCCTGTAACCTAGATTTGGGAAGATGACGTGAGGAGTTGGCAGTGTTTATCTGCGACTCCAAAAACGTCACCCCAGCGATGATAATTACAACGAGCTACAGGTTGGCGAAATAGAGAAGGACCTTGGTTTAGAAGCCTTGGTGACCGCAACCAAGAGCTTATACGTCTGCAACACGGTTTCTGAAGCCAGGGAGGATGACGAAGGGGATGACGACAACATTTAAGATCAAAGTCATCCAAATAAACCTACACAAAATCAAAATGGTATCGATGGAGCTTTTTCTTACCCTTCACTGTATTTATACCCGTTCTTTTTTTTTTTGGCATAAAGTTCAAATTTTTAAGATATTAACTTCAAATTTGGTTTGGGAGAATATTTTACGTCCCCAATGTAATCTACCAAGCTTAGCTTGATTTGGTCCACTCTTTATACAGCTGCCATATAGCCGATTTGGCCGATTTGCAATAACTTCTTTTATGAAGCTGTTAAAATGAAATTCGGCTTGCAAACATAGTCAATCCTTAGTCGATTTGCTAACTTCTGTTCGAATTAGATCGGATTGCTTTTGATTTTTCTATATACCTTGGCCTTCAATATTCATTATTTACAATACATTTTTAGCGAACTGTTTAAAAATGACAAACTCTCAAAGTTAATGAAAAGTTCTTGCCAATATTATCACAACAATCACTTGAATAAACAGCTGACTTTGAAGTCCAATAAATATAGTAAATATCGATAATATATGAGCCGTTCAGTGCACACATCGATTAACTCCATAATACAAAAAGTTGAGAAAAACGATGATGTAATGTATATTGTTTTTTAAAATTCCTCTGATAATATGAATTCAAATAAATAATGTGGAATGCATAATTGCAGATATAGCTTTCATTTAACGGTATATACAATTAATAAGAAAGAATAGCCAACAAACTGGTGGAGTTAATCGATTTGGCAACTGAAAAAAGTAATAAAATTAAATTTAGTCTTTACATTTTTAAGTTTTTTATTACAGAAAAAGTTAGTTATACATTTTTATTACAACTTTTCCATAAAAATGAATGTTGGCAATTCGGTAATAATATAATTTTTGTAATTAATTCATAGCAGCTTTATGTTAGCGGGATTATTCTTTAAGATGAATCAGCAATATTATAAACAATGTCTTCTTCATCAGTTGTATGCGAGGATTCATTTCGATTTGAATTTTAGCAGGTCCATCATGTCTCTCCATTTTTCCTTTGTCACAGTTCTACCTTTAGGGTATAATAAAGGCCGATCTATATTTTTCAAACTTTGCGATCTACCCACTAAAGATTTTCTTATATTAATGGCTTGAAATTCTGTATCTGTTTTATAGTCACATTTGAATTGTACGAGATAGGGTTTAGACCTTTCTAACTTTATCCAGCGTATTTTAAACCAATTTACTGCAAACCCTGTGACGGTTACTTTTCTGTTAATGATACACTGTTCTAAAGGTTTTGTTGTTAAAAAATCTTGGTGAGTCATTTAGATTAGATGAAATGGCGCTTTCTTTTTACATGTTTTGATGATATGGTATCAATCATCTGGTGAAAAAATGTTTTGATTTTTTTCGCACATGACTCAATAATGGCAATAATCTGAGTCATTGGGCAAATAGCTGTGTCCACTTACCAAAAGTTTTATGTCAATTGATTCATCTTTGTTTTGTGTGCTTTAAACAAGTTACAATAAACTTAAGACGGTTTTAATATTTCTGTTTTTCCCGGTACACGAATCCGGATATGCTATTATTTTTTCAAAGTTTGCAACGTAAGTCTTTATGTACTTTATTACACAAGATTAAATTTCTTGAGATCCACGAGATCCTTCAGTTTCTGGCCAAACAAACATGTGGCTTATATTTTTATTGTATTCATGACATCCAAAATTATAAACATATAAATTTCGCTTATAATAAGCTACGGATGTGGTCAACTTGGGAAAGCCTAAAGCTTTTTCTAAAACGAACAATTTTTCCGATGTTGCCATTCGATCGGCAGCCATTTGACTGCGAGCCCGTTCAGCCTCTTCTGAGTGTTCGATAGTGCCAACGATAGTTCTGTTTACATAACACTGAAATAAATTTATGGAGCTGATGGAGAACATATACAGCGTTACTGAATCGATTTACATTAGAATATGGAGTTAATCGAAATGGCTTCTGAAAAAAATTACTTATTATTCAATTGCCAAAAAAATTCCCATTTAACGGTGCTAATCTTTATTATTCAGGAAATTTATTAAAAATATAAAAAGTTATGACTATTCCAAGGGCTTTGACACTTAAATTTAAGATTTTTCAAAAAGTGGAGTTAATCGATGTGTGCACTGAACGGCTCATATATCGATTATTTATATATCAAGTATACACTTTATAAAAGATATATTTATATATGGTTTCGTTTTCATAAAATTTTCGACTTTATGCCAAAAAAATTTGCGATTGTGCTTTGGAGGAAGGGCGCATTGACGTAGCACAACTCCAGGAACCTTGGATAACTTCGGGAAATATGGTTTCTGGCTTAAACTCCGAAACACTCAACATATTTTAACCAATAACCGATATGCCTACTAGATGTCTAATTACAGCACCGATAACCTAACAGTTGTGGCGCCCGATGGCGGCAGAGACGAGCCTATAAATATGACATCCTGCTACGTAGCTCACGCTTGGGTCGCACTTCCCCATGAACTAAATATGCTGACTGTTAAAGCTAGCTCAAAGAAGCAGCCCCTCATCCCAAATAAATTTAAAGGAACAAAAACTTGGCTAAGTTCCAAAGGTCACTTGAGAAAGGTCTATCAAAACCGCCAAACATATCTTTAGTTAGAGACGTTAAAAACACTTATGCATCACCTTTTAGAAGCGTGTCATAACAGTTGCAAGCCATTCAAGCAAGAAGATACTCAACCCCCTTGGTAGAATCAAGTCTTTGGGACCAGAGGACTGGAAACAAGGGTAACAACAACAGGAGTAGGTGCGGCGGTAAGCTGTGCTGGGCAGAATATCAGGGTCTCGTATACATTACATGACCATTGTAGAGTTTTCAGGCGAGGGTTTTCGCAATACGGAAAGCTGCGGAGACAAATATGTATATAGGTCGAAAGTCCGCCATAAAAGCATTGCAAGCGATACCATCTGCTCCAGCATTATCCTGACGAACAGTGCCTCCTTTTTTTTAGAAAATGTTCTCATCTACTGGATTCTCACACATCAGGGCATATACGAAAATGAGATGGCGGATAAGCTAAGTTAGACTAAAACAACTTGGGCCACCATGGATCGCATCATTGGAAGATGAGGCCAGATTGATGCCTAGTTAGCTTTTAACTTTCACTAAATTCGCAAGAATACTAAGATGGATTGCGGTGTGGGCTTGGCAGTTGAGAGTTCTTTTGTCTGCCGACTGTGCAGTGTATTATTTGGCCTACGATTGACCCAGAAACGTACCAAATCATTAACAACAGCAGCCATCACGGGGCATCTTCGCATCGGGGAACATGCTGCCGCCTCCGATTTTCTGCAAATTAATCCATTTTTTTTCAATCTTTCACGGTTTTCATTAACAAATGTTTTATGCACGCTTATAAGGCATAGCCCGGGAAGCCTTTTTACTCCCAACGTGTTCTTCAGAAAGGGTTTGACTCTACGAAGTGTACTAAACGATTGCTCGACAGACTCTGTTGTACATGGCAATGCACTCAAAATCGACATACATTTATTAATTGTTGGTAGAACTTCGTTTGCTTCCTTAAATAAGTCAACAACTTCAATGTTCTTGAAATCTTTTTTGCACAATAATTTTTTTTTCCTCAAGTTATACCAAAAAATTATGTCTTCACCGACAACCACATTACACATCGGTTGAAAATTCTTAACATTTTTATGTTCCCCTCCACTAGAGCATTTTATAATATGAAATGTAGTCTTTTCATTCAAAAGGCTCCACATCGGTATACCATAATTATTGATCATCACCAATATTAATAATTGCAGCGTTTATTTCTATACCTTTGCTTTCCAGGCTTTGATTACATCCGATTTATCTAAAAGTTCTTTTGTAACTTATTTACCTTTCTTCCTGACATATTTGATCACATGCAAAATATTCTAAATATGCTCACCAAACGCTATGAAATCAATAGTTTTTGTTCGGAAAACATTTGTTGCAAGCTCTAATAGAGAGTAATATTTTGCTATTGTCGGTGCAGCAAAAATAGAAACATGCTTTGCTACCGCAGAATACGACTGAAATGTCGACTTTCTTGTGTTAGAGTTTTTCCTCTATAGAGAACTTGTACCTGGCTTTAACAATTTCCGAAAAGTTCATTTTCATTTTTTCTGATAATCTTGTACTTCTCTGAGCATATTGACAACGCGTTATTGATTATTGGTTAAAGTTAAAAGTTTACCACATCTTTTATGGTTCAAATAGTATTTCTTATTTCTAGAACTTCATTTACGTCATTTACAATAAGATTCAGCTTGTGTATATATATTTATATATATATTATATATATATTATATATATATATATATATAAATATATATGTTATAAATACTACAGCCGATTGTTGGCGTTGACAGCACGTAAAGTTTAGCACCAACGGTTGTAATATAGTACTAGTCGATATCAATTTCAGATACCAGTTTTGAGGATAAATTTCACGAAATGGTCCTCTCAATGGAGTTACGGACGTCCTCTCTGCGGCGACCCTCCGATTTGGTTCACGTCTTGTTCATAAATTATTCACACAGGTGACAGCCTTTTGTATTGGATGTTCCTGACTATGTCGATGTCAGTATATAGCTCGTACAGCTTGTCGTTCATGCGTATACGGATGTCATTTCCCACTCAAGCTGGACCAAAGATTCTCCGAAGTATCTTCGTCTCAAATACGCCCAACGCCGACTTATCCGATTGTGTCATGACCCATGCTTCTGAGCCATACATCAGGACAGGCATTATCAGAGTCTTGTAGAGTTTAATTTTTTAATTTCTGGACAGTACTCTACTTCGCATTTGCTTACCGAGTCCAAAATAGCTACGGTTAGCAAGAGTGATTCTTCGTTTAATTTCCTGACTGATGATGTTGTTTACATTTAAGCCCAAATAGATGAAGTTTTCCACAGCTTCAAAGCAAAAGTTCCCTGATTGTTCGTGCAGATTGTCTGCGGGTGGATACCAAGTACCTCGTCTTGCGCTCGTTCACCGTTAGTCCCATTGGACGGGACTTTGACTGAACGATCATTGTTGCCGATTGTGTCTATGTCATCGGCATATGCGACCAACATAGTTTGTTTCAAGAAAATATTGTCCTTCAGGTCAAAGGGTGGGTATTGTGGGCTTATATACTCCATCAGGAGATTGAAGAAGTCGTACGACAACGCATCGCCCTGTCTGGAAGCCTCTCTTGGTATCAAAAAGGGTAGGAGAGATTTTTTACCGACCCTGACAACGCTTTGGGTGTTTGTCAGCGTCATCATACAAAGGCAAACGATTTTTCAGGGATACCAAAATCAGTCAGTGCTTTTTAGAACTTTGATCTTATTGGCGTAAAGGTGGTGTGTGTCGATTTGTTTTTCTTTAGTCTTCTCCAGGATTTGGCGTAGTGTGAATATCGGGTCAATGGTCGACTTTTTTGGCCTGAAACCTGGTACTGTACCACTATACTTTGTAACGAAGAGTTATTTCGCTAGCTCGTAACAGAAATATTTATATTTCGGCTCAGCTTTAGACTTCTACTACAAAATTAATAAAATAAACACAACTTACTTTGAACCAGATTTAATTCTTTTATTCTTCAGTTTGTTTGGTTTTTACAAAATTTATTTTGGAAAAGGATTTTAGTATCTAGACTACGAATAGGAATGTGAACACCCTGTGATTTAACGAAAAAAGACAATTGGCGTGTCTACACCGAACACGATGATCCGAATAACAGTGCGTCTACACTGATCGCGTTAAACTAATCGGTAGAACAGGGTGCAGGTGTGTTTACACCGACCGTGTGTACAAAACCCAAGTAAATCAGTGTGTGTACACCGAATACGACAAACTAATGATAAACAGGATGTCGGTGCATCTACCGCGTGTAGATACACCGACATCCTGGCGCAATTCTGATCAGTGCGTGTACACCGAACGCGACAAAATAATCAAAAAACATGATGTCGGTATGTCTACACCAACCGCGAGTACCAAGTTCAAAGAAATCAGTGCGTGTCCACAGAACGCGATAAACTAGCAAAAAGACAGGATGTCGGTTTGTCTACTCCAACCGCGTGTACTAAGCTCAAGGAAATCAGTGCGTGTGCACCCAACACGGTAAACAAATAAAAGACAGGACTTCGGTGTGTCTACATCAACCGTGTTGCTAGAAAAGACAGGGTTATTTCAAAACTCACGTCACTCACCTGTGCTTATTTCTCTATGACTTGATTTTTATTTGTTCACTTTTCACTTTCATGCGCGCACATCTTGATCGCTGTCCGTACTTGACTGCATTTATGTTCGACTTGTGTCCAGCTGCGAAGTCTTTAGCTAGTGTCGCCGTAGTTACATTTGGCGCTTCTTGTCCTGGTTTTGTTCATGGTTTGATATTTCTTAGCACTAAGTATTTTCTGGAATTATTTCTAAGTTTTTTTATACCTGTTACGCTAGTGTAAACAGGTATATTCTGTTGTCGGAAAGTTTGTAACGCATTAAAGGAGGCATCGTAGACCCTATAAAGTATATATATTATTGATCACCTCGACGAGACGAATCGATTTAGCCATGTCTGTCTGTGTGTTGCTGCGCGGTTTATTCGCTCAGTTTTAAAGATATTGGCTGAAATTTTAAACTTAAGCTTTTCTAGGTCCTTTGTACTTTCTATGTTAAAATCAATGTGCCACGCCCATTTAGATATTGCTCCCATACAAAAGTACAACAGTTTGTCAAGTTCTTATAAGAAAAAATGTATTTATAAAGCGAATGGCTTCAAATATGGTTCAAATGTCTCTCATACCATGTCAAATCTTCAGTTTAATATTGGTCCAAATCGGACCGCGAATTCCTAAATTTTTAAGAATATATTTATTTTGTTTAGTATTTTTTAATAAAATTTAATACAAATGCTGCACACGAAGGGGTATCAACGTCAAATGATGTGTAACAGGTAAATAGTATAAACTTCGGTCCAACCGAAGTTAACTTTTTTCTTGTTTTTACTTTTACTTACTTAAAACTAGAACTTTTAATGCCGTCGTGGCCTTTTTAAAAAACAAAAAACTTGTGACGCATTCGTGGCTTCTTTCAAAATAAACAAAATGTTCGATTAACTGCAGCATGGGTGTGAGGGTGCGGTTTACTGCTTCGTCACAACTTCCTACGTACGGTTTCTGTACACGCTAGCACGTTAGCACACTTTGAATTCTGTTATAGAACTCCAAAAGAAATGTTAATATACATTTCAAATTAATGTTTTATAATCTCACTTGGAGAGAACAAACATGTTTGAGTAGTTGTAAGGTACTAATTTTATTTATGAAAATTACATGCTTATATACAATTTCTATTTCTATTATAAAGTGGACTGTATGTGTAAAATTATATTATGTGTATGTTTACAATGAATATGAATATAAAAATAGCATATCTATTTTAGGCGTAGAGCTAATCATTTGTGCCGAAGTCAAGAGTCATCGCATTGCTACTTAAGTGCTGAGCAATCACTTAGCACGATCGTAAAATGTTATGACTTAGTCTGTGTTTAAAAATATTGTTGCTGCGGGATATCTTGTCTGTTCTTATCGCGTATTAAATAAGTAAAAACAGATAAACCGAATCCGATGTTCATACTTGAACAGTGTGTGTTTAAAAATATTGTCACTGCGGAATATCTTGTCTATTCTTATCGCGTATTGAATATGATAATTCACAAGCAGCACATGTTCATATTTGAACAGTTTCAATCTATTACATAATACGCCAGATAGGTTTTTATAAGCGATTGGAAGGAGACTTTATCCACGATGGTTTGCGAAGACTGCAGGATCTCCTTTCTTAAAAACTGGGCACAAGACACTAAGGTTCCAGTCATTAAACATACAATCACCAGTTAATATTTTGCACAATAGTTGCCCCATACTCATGACCGATTCCTCGCCGCCGGTCTTAAATAAATGTGGGGGTAGTTTGTCTGCGCCTGCGGCATTGTTATTTTTAAGCCTTTGTATGACTTCTAAGACCTTGTCATAGTCTGGTGCATCCAAACGAATCTCATCATCGGTCGGGCGACCCAGATATTCATCATCTTTGCTAGCGGTATTGTTGACCTTTAGTCATACGCTTGATTTTTTGGTAAAATCTTCGGGCCTCGTTTCTGCTACCCTTCATCTCAAACTCCTCCACTTCACATCTTTCCAGTTTTCTTTTCTTCCGTCTGATTAGGATTTCTCCTCTCTCCCATCTGCAAAATTCGTTGTCGAGCTATATTCTTGTCTGCAGTAGCAATGCGACATCGTGCAATGTATGACTTTGATGTTTAGTATAGCCAACATCAAGCTTTCATTGTATGGTAGGTCGCTTGGCGTGCGCTGTGCTGAGTTTAGTACGTATCTTGTGTACGCTCGTACATTTAGCACGCTAGTACCATGTCTGGCATCAATCATGACGTGATCTATTTGGGCGCGGATACTTTGGTCGCCAATGTGCTATGTTGAATTGTGGATCTTGAGATATTGTAATCTGGGACTACTTATGATCATGGTTTTGCTCGCAGCAAAGTCCATTTTTAAAAATTGTAACATACAACCATATACATATAGCCTCGTTGCTTTTGCTAAAAATAGCTGATGTTAAATAAACTAGCAAACTTCAATACTAGGTAGCACGCGTCGGCCAATGGGGTGGGTTGCAATCCTAATAATCGGACTTTGTTTAATCAGCAATGCGAGGGAATTTTCGTTATTATAACTTGCGTGCTAAAGAAGGTAGAAGGTAGAAAAAAAAACAAGAAAAAGTTAACTTCGGTTGAACCGAAGCTTATATACCTATTACACATCATTTGACGTGAATAGATCTTCGTGTGCAGCATTTGTATTAAATTTTATCTTAAATTAGTAAAGAAATTAAAAATATTCTTCAAAATTCGCGGTCCGATTTAAACCAATTTTAAAGTGAAGATTTGGCATGGTATAAGAAGCATTTGTACCTTTTGAGCTTTATAAATACATTGTTTTCTTATAAGAATTTGACATAATGTTGTACTTTTGTATGGGAGCTATACCTAAAAGTGGGTGTGGTACATTGATTTTAACATAGAAAGTACACAGGACATAGAAAAGCTTAAGCTTAAAAATTCAGCATAATAACTTTAAATCTGAGCGAATAAATCGCGCAGCAACAAACAGACAGACAGACGGACAGACGGACATGGCTAAATCGATTCGTCTCATCAAGCTGATCAATAATATATATACTTTATAGGGTCTACGATGCCTCCTTTGATGCGTTACAAGCTTTCCGGCAATCTGAATATACCTGTTAACACTAGTGTAACAGGTAAAAAAACGTTAACATTGGTGGAGCCGAAGCTCAAACACCCGTCACACGAGGATAAGTCTAACTCGTCTTGAATGAATATGAGCGTTTGGTTTGAAAAGGGGTTATGTGCTATAATGAGCCTACTTTAATCATGAGTCCTATTGTCATCTTATGTTGCTACAATAAATATTTTGATTATATAAGTATTCATAAATTAAATTTTATTTATATACGAGGTGTGTTCAAAAGTATCGCATATTTTGTGTTTTTTTTTTTTTTAAATTATTTATTTATTCATGAATATCTATTTTGTCCCCTTTAAAGTAATCCCCTCCCAATAAAATACACCTATGTCAACGTTTTTCCAATCCTCGAAACATGCCAAATAGTCCCTTTCCGGTATATCCATCAGCGACTTCTTCGATTTAGCTTTTATCTCCTCAATCGACTCGAAACGCGTTCCCCGGAATGGTCTCTTGAGCTTTGGGAATAGCCAGAAGTCACACGGTGCCAAATCAAGCGAATACGGTGGTTGCGGAACGATATTGGTTGGATTTTTGTCAAAAAAGTCACGAAAAATCAGTACAGTTTTTAAAAAAAATCATCATTTTTGGACACGTTTGAGGCCCAAAACATCCTTTAAAATTGTATTAATTGATCCTTTCGATACGCCAATTTCATCAGCAATGTCTCATAGTTAATCGACGGTGTGCAAGCACTAATTCTTTTACTTTTTGGATGTGAGCATCGTCCGTTGAGGTCGGTTGATCAGGGAGCTCTTCGTCTTCAAAACGTTCCCAACCTTCTTTCAGCAATTTATACCAATCAAATGTTGTTGATTTTGGTAGAGCTCGGTCCCCATAAGCCTTCTTCAACATTTTTATTCCATTTATTCCATTCAGAAAAAAAAAATTTTATACAGGTTCTTTGATCCATTTTTTTGAATTGGTAAAAATCGAAGACGATCCAAAACACGTGCAAGCAAAGCAGCTGTCAACAATTAAGTGAACATTCAAAATGGCCGAGCTTGTTGGCATAAGTGAGAGACATGAGTACCAACATTACACCATAAAAAAATCGAGATTCGAATATACGTAACCCGCGAAAATTCAAAATTCGCGATAATGTTTGAACACACCTCGTACATACTCAAAAATTAGAGCTACATTTCTATAAGGGTTATATGTTATAGTGACCCCACCTCAACCATGCTGATATCTTCGTAGTGGCGCAATTTAACGCAACATTGAAGAACAATCTTTTGTTAATGCGTTGCACTCGAAAATATTTTAAATTGGCGACTTTCAAAAAATGGGTTTTGGCCTCACAAACTAGTAAAATTTCCCATAGTGCAATGCTGACAGTAATGTAAATACTTTGGACGGTAATGGGTATTATCCAAATTGTTACTCCCAAAGATTCACTATTACAAGAAGAGCCGATGCCACGAGTAACTGAAGTTCTTTCCGCAAAATATTTCGCAGCAAAGGCTCATGTACCAATACAGGTCAATCAAAACATTGGCGTGGTAGGGTACAGCAAAATAAATGTTCGAAATTTTGATTATGAAAGTGATTCTAAAGTACCTTTTTTTAAAAAAAGTTGATGTGACATGGATCTAGGGTAAATACAAACATTTCTCTCTACCTGGAGTGAATGGTTACAATGAATGACAAGTAATATTATAGATTTTTCTAAGTCAAAAATTACATTATTGCCATTTGTTCATCAACCAGCAAGTAATTACAATACAATATACACAACTATACTTTGTGCTTTAGAGAATGCTTAACGTTATTACCACAAAGTATGTATAATTGCTTTTGATTTGAAGGATCTGAAGTATCGAAGATTATAATATTATTATTGCTTTGTGAGGTAATTGTACTGCTACCTGAAAGATATATTGTACCCACTTACTAGCTAAATTTCTGAATCCAGCCCTATTCTTTGAATGAATCTTATCATTTTCATAGGTTCGGTTTTCCTAACCTGCTCTAAGGAGAGTGTATGTCCTCCTAGCAATGACATTCTGCTTCTGGATGTAGCTACACATTCTGATAGAATATGGATAGGTGTTTCCTCCACACTGCCACAGAATCTGCACTCAGAGGAGCTTGCTACACCCATTACATGTAGGTGTTTCCTAAGTCTGCAGTGACCTGTTGAGAGCCCTATCATGATCCTTTGCTGAGTTCTATTCAGCTTAACCAATGCTTTGGTAACCTTAGAGTTGAATCCCTCTATTAGCAATTTGGCCTGTCGCATGCCTTGCCTTGAACTCCAGTGCTCATCCCTGGCACTTTTTATATCATTATGTATTGTCTCATTAAGTGTATGGCTTCCAATGGGACAATACGGTTCTGGACCTGTTAGAGGGGTTGCCGCCCCCTTCCTGGCTAGAGTGTCTGCTTGCTCGTTGCCTGGGATGTTAGTATGTCCTGGTACCCACAATAGTTGTACTCTGTTGCTCTGTCCTAGTACATTTAGGGTGGCTATAGCCTCTTGTACTAGTTTAGATTTTACTGTGTCTGACTGTATCGCCTTAAGGGCTGCCTGACTGTCTGACAGTATTGCTATATCGCAGTTGTTATAGTTCCTGCTAATATTGATCTGCGAGCAACGAATTATTGCGCAGATCTCTGCCTGAAAGATGCTGGTGTATTTACCCAGGGATTCCCATAGTTCGGTTCTTGGGCCAGCTACACCCAAACCGGCACCTTCGTCGAAGAGTAAACCGTCTGTGTACCACTTTATAGTGTGTAGTTTCATTTTGTAATCGTTTTCAGATGTCCAAGTTTTCTTGCTTGACCATCTGATGGTAAAGTCTTTGCCAATGTTGCACCTCTTGGTTATAGGGTCCATAGGCATTGACAGAAGTTGACACCCTCCCGTCCACGTTGACAGGAGTTTCTTGCAGTATGTAGTTGCAGTTTTGTCTCCATCTATCAGTATGCGAATGAGTGTGCTTCTCATCTTTAAATTCACTTCTATGTCTAGTGGTGTCAGGTCTAGAAGTGCTTCAAGTGATGCTGTAGGGCAGGTACGTATCGCCCCAGTAATCCCAGGTCATGTCCCAACACTGGGTTGGGACATGGCCTGTTGCCAAGCTTCTGATCATAATCCTTTGAATTCTAGGGGTTATTTCCCTACCCCCATATTGTATGTAGTAGAGCGGGGAAAATCCCGTCTACTTCAGGAGATTTAAAAGGTTGGAAGGTGGATAGTGCCCATCTAATCTTTTCCTCTGTTACTATACTTTTAGCAAGTATAAGGGTTTCCCAGCTTGCTCGCCTAAACTCTTCCTCGGGCTGGGACTCATCATCTCTAGCTCCTGGGAAGTGCGTTTCTAATAGGATCCTAATTCTTTGCTCTTCGTTTTCCGTGTAGGAATTATCTGGCCTGCGAAGTGCTATATTCGATTCGGCCTGGACCCCTGCCATTGCCCTGTAAATACGGGCGGCTGTGGCAGTAGATGATATGCTTTCGCAGAAGGTTCTGTAGTTCCTGCGTTTTGCCTTCCTTAATTCTTTGTTATAGACAGTAAGCTCTTGAGAGTATTCCACCTACCGGTCTGTGCTTTTCGCTCTATAAAATAGTTTCCTAACTTTCTTCCTCTGCTTTTCAAGGCGCTCAAATATCATGGGGCGTCGTTCTTACGCCTAGCTGTAGCAGGTGGGCAGGCATTTTGATAAGCCCGGGTAATGTTTTCGTTTAGTTCGAATACCTTCTGTTCTAACTCGAGGGGATGTCTGGAGCACGTAAGCTCCCCCGTGGGTGTTATGCTAGACAGAGTACTTCTGTAAAAATCTCAATTCGTTATTTTTGGATTTCTTTTCACTGAGTGGTGGGTCGTTCCCCCCTTTATGGTGAAGCGTATTATTCTATGATCTGACATGGAGGGTTCTTGAGATTCATTCCAGTTACTAATTTTATTTACTAGCGCTAGACTGCTAAAAGTAATGTCTAACACTTCCTCCCTTACTCTGTTAACAAAGGTTGGTGTGCATCCCTTTTTGTTAGTAGTAAGGCTATTTCTAAGTAGGAATTCAGTAAACACTTACCACTTGAATTAGTATCCGTGCTGCCCCATAACTCATTATGGGCGTTGGCGTCACATCCCACAACGATTTGCATGCCTCGTTGGTTGCACATTTCCACCAGGCCTTCCAGCTCTTCTGGTGGTGAGGGTTTGTCGGCCGCACAATAGGCTGAGGCTACCACTACCTGCCTTTTGCTTCCTTCAATCTCCAACTTGGTTGTGATTGGCACGCAGTCCCAAGTTAAGTATTCTGAAAGTATTTCGAATCATTATGCAGGTCGTAGGTTTTTCTTGCCTATTGTCGCATATTATCTTCGTGTTCCTGGTGTATAGACCTTTTACTCGGCCCTCATGGCACCAAGGCTCCTGGATAAGCGCTATACCGAGGTGTTGTTTTGTAAACGTCCTTGTTAAGACAGCTGATGCTGCCTTAGATGATGGACGTTCACCTGGGCAACGCTTATCGTGATGGCGGGGCTATTGTGCCCGCTCATCTTCCATCGATGGTTCTATCTCCTCCGCTACGAGGGTGGTATTCTCGTCACGTAGAAGCTCCTCCGCTTCTTGCAGCTCTTGCGGTGAGAGCTCAGCACCCTCATCCTCGACCAAAATGACGTCCGAGTTCACGGACATCAGTGAGATGGTCTTTCTATCTTACACTCCGCGTCTGCGGGTGTAGATTCTGGCTCTTCCGTGGAGTTGCCTTCTTCCACCTCATCTTCGGCCGCTGCCTCCGATGGTACGCCTTCCGGTGTTGCTGGCTCGTCGTCCGCATCCTGTCGCTTGCGCTTCAGGTGTACGGGGGCAAAACCATACCGGAAACGGATCTTTAGTACGTTATCACGGCATCGACATCGAAACTGATCTTATGGTTCTAGCCGTGGGCGACTTCAAACAGGACGAGATCCTCCAGTTCCGACAAATCTTCCGGTGAGAGTGGCACCTGTGGGTAGTCACACGGAAGGACTGCCACCTTAGTGGATTTCACTGCCGCGGCATAGCTCACATCCTTAGATACTGCGGATGTGGTGGGAGAGGGATTTTCCCGAGCCTTCCTTCTCTCCAGGGCCACTGTGGACGTGGATCGTCCCTCATCCCGCCTGTCCTGTACCCTCGGAGCTGTCTTGCTCCTCTTCCCCTTGTGCTCTAAGGGGTGAGCGTCCTGTTTGCCCTATTTGCGGCCGGTCTAGGCTTTCGCCTTGGCCTCCTGCTGCGGTATGCCTTGTTCGATGTGTATCTCAGGTACCACTTCACTCCCGCCCTACTTAGTCCTCGGCGGTGTGGATCATCCAGACCTCCTGGTGCTCCAAGTGGTGGGAGGAAGGGCCTCTTCGATGAGGCCGTATTTCCCCCTCGAGTAGTAGGAGGGGTTACCTGGCTGCCGCCTGGACTGTCGTGTTGCAGTGGATACTCGATCCGCCTGCCGTTGAACGCCTCGATGTTCGCGCGTGTCCTCGGTACTCGGCCTGGGACGTACGCTGGGCGTGGCACTTGCTCGTACTTGCGCACGTGCATTCTGCGGACGGACATCGTCCAATCTCGCTTGCTCAAGCTGACTTGCAGCCTGTGACGCGGTGCAGTCCCGCGGTATTTTTATATTTTTAGTCATCTTATCCATATGTGATTATCTTTTGCGGAGAACAAATGGTCCACCTGCACAGAGATCCACTATGTGCAGGTAAGGTCTTTATACTCCTCGAGGCGACCCGGTGTCGAGGAGGTACCGTTAGCGACTGGGCAGTTAGGGGGCCCTCAGCCAGGTTGATCATCGACACGGTTCACATCACATCTTGATCCGGCCCCATGGGAGGAAAGGACATGTGTTGTCATGAGGATGATCATGAGTCACGATGAAGTGGTCATGGTCACCCAAACATCAGCACATGCCCCCCCACGACTATTTTAGCCAGGCTGTCAGTAGATTTTGGATCTTTCTGAAAGCCTGTTTCCAGGAGCCACCACGGTGGAGGTAGTAGTCGCACTTCTCCTACAGAGAACCGTTACGGCATGTGTAGGAATACCTACGACATGTTATTCCCCCGGTTATGTAGGAGATGGCTCCTACACAACCGGGGGAATAACAATAAGACTAGGAGGATTTCATTTGCTTATGTCATTTTTTGGAGCATTCGGTTATATTATGCAAGGAAGTGGTTTAAAGGAAGTGCTCGCTGAAGTTTATGCACCTAAGTCTTTAGAGAAAATGCTTAATGGCCATGCTTACGCGAGAGCAGTTCGAGCTCATACAATACTTCAACTCACTTTAGCATTAAGAATATTAAAATAACTCGCTATTGATGATGTTTTGGATGCAAATCTTATTATTACCGTTAAAAATATTCTAAATAAATATTCTAAATACTATGACATTGAAGAAGATGAGGAAATATGTGGAAAATTACTTGATCAGTTTAATAAAAAATTTATTGAATATCAGAAACGAGGGCCAACCGCACAATTATGGGTACAATACTTTCGGAAGGTGTCCATTGCAAATGAGTTTATAAGAGCAGAATGTATGGGAGATTGGTAAGCACATTTGAACTGCGTTAAAGAAATGCTGCCCTATTTCCATGCATCTGGGCATTTACCTTATGCTAAGTCGGCGCACTTATACTTACAAGACATGCTTCAATTAAACGACGTAATGGATCCTAGTGTTTATCAAAGGTTTACAGAAGGATTTTTTACTGTTCGGCGTTCTGATAAACTTTGTTGTGAAACTTCAACAGATATGATTATTGAACAATCGATGATGAAATCTATGAAAACAAATAGGGACATTTTTCGAGGAAGAAGTACGAAAGAAAGTGTGATAAGTAAATGGGTTTACGGAATGCATGTAATGAATACTGTGTGTGAGGGGTTGGAAGTTCTTGCTAATGTTCAAATGGACACAACAGATCAGTATGTAGATGCAAGTGATACGCGGCGTAAAAAAGATGCTGAAAATATTAAAAAACTTCTTAACTCGTTTGCATCACATGAGCCTTTCCCTAAAAATACCAAAATTGTATCTATTGCTCCTGGAGTTGTTGGTGTCGATAATATTAATTGCCATAAAGCTCGTGAAGGTGGGATTGCTTCCGTGTTTAGAATGGCAGGTGAAAAATGTAATAATATAAAATTAAAACGCTCTGAAAAAGTACTCCCTCTTTTAGATGCGAGCATTATCGTGAAGGTTCACGAAGAAGAAGTAGCTATAGGCCCTGTATTATTATTTCAACGCATGAGTATCACTAAAGCTTTTGAGGATGAGATTGAAAAATTTTTTGAGTATGAATTAGCCCCTTACCCCTTATCACTCTTCGATGCAACTGGAATGCGTAAAACAACAAAGTCAGCCATTTGCGATTGCTTTCAATCAGTCAATACTGAGGTTGATCGTACAAACGCTACTTACATTTTTGATGGAGGATACCTACTACATCACGTTGTGTGGGATCGAGAAGAAACCTTTAGCGTTATTTTTGATAAATATGTTCAGTATCTACGCAGACATTATGGGCTTACAGTGACAGTAGTATTTGGCGTCTACAGTGACTCGACAAAGAATATTAAAGCTGCAGAACACTGTCGTCGAACTACGAAAACTTCATAGGGTTCCGAGAGTATCTTGATAAATTTATGAAAGTTCCATCGAATCAACAACAATTTTTCGCTAACATTATAATAATATACATAATAAATCTCGTTTCATTTCCATGTTAAGTGACAAATTAACTGAAATAGAAAAGTCGAATGCAACAAACACAACAATTGTAGTTGGTGAAGATATTGATTTGTTAGTATTTCTTACTGCAAGGACTCCAATTTATAAAATTATTATAAGTATTTACAGAAAATGATTCCACACCTCAAACAATAATTACGGTCTATGGAGCTCCAAAAAAAAATTACTTGCATTGATAAATACCGATACTTAACTTTTGTAAAGAATACGCGAAACAAGTACAACTACCATGTCTTCCTCCAACATCGGCATCAGCTATTCAGCACTTATATCGAGTATACTATCAAGTTCTAACATGGCTAGGCAATTAACTGAACCCTGAAGACTGGGATTGGAAATTGATAGAAAATACTCTGGAACAGATTAACAATTTACAACCACCTGCTCCAGAAAAACTCCTCAACACTATTTCTTGCAATTGCAAAAAAAGTTGTAGTGCGAAATGAAGCTGTAAAAAAGTCGGATTGCTGTGTTTTCCAGTGTGTACCAATTGCCAAGGTCCGTCTTGCTTAAATATCCAGTTGAGTACAATAGAGGAAGACTCCTGTGATTTAAATGAAGAGACCAATGATTCAGCCACATTTGAACAATTTATGAACATCCACCAAGAGGACGAGGAAGAAGTCGAAGAATACATGACTGTTGAAGTAGAGTATAAATAAAGGTAATATCTAAAACTTGATGGGTATTGTTCGCTTAAATTATCATAAAATTGTCATGACCGTTTTTAGTTAGTGGAGTACGCCTACAGGGGACTCTTAAAATCGAGATATCTCAGGATTTAGAAAAAAATCATTAAGACCATTCATGAAGAGAATTTTAAGATCTACAACTTGGTTCCAGGTTTTTTTTTTTTTAACTTACCGTTTTCGAGAAAAATCCAAAAAACCTGAAATTTTGACCTTTGACGGCGAATAACTTTTGTAGCACACATAGGATCAATGGGGATTTTTAAAACTTTATTTGTAATGGTTAACCCAAACTCTCCACCAATTTTTGGCTCTCCGGGAATTATTGTTATTTAAAATGTCTATATTGAGCGGACTAATATATATTATATATATATAGTATTATATATATATATTTATATATGTATATACTATATATATAATACTTGCAGGTACCCGCGGCTTTGATCGCGTTTTTTTTTTTGCTTCTCTTTGGTGGCTAAATATAAATTGTTCAAAAATGTGGGTTCAAATTTTGGAAATCTCCTAAATTCAAATGCGCCCAGTTTCAAGTCTCTACGTCAATTCAATCCAAATGTATGACTTTTTTCAAGGCCCCGGGTCAAAATTTTCTAAATTCCCGTCTAAGTGCTCACCTGTAATAAAAAAAAAAATTGTTCAAAAAATCTATATTGGGTCCACATATGGGTCCCAGGTCCAAATTCCGGAAATCTCTTGAACACCTTGAACGCTAAAAATGTTTTTTAACCATCTTCCAAATGAGCCCTGTTTCAAGTCTCTACGGCTTTTCATTCCAAAGATATGGCTTTTCCGGTTTCAAGGCCCCAGGTCAAAATTTTCTAAAATCCCGTCTAAGTGCTCACCTGTAATAAAAATAAAGAAAATTGGTCAAAAAATCTATATTGGGTCCACATATGGGTCCAAGGTCCAAATTCCGGATATCCCTTGAACGCTAAAAATGGTTTTAACCATCTTTTAAATGAGCCCTGTTTCAAGTCTCTACGTCTATTCACTCCAAAGACATGGCTTTCCGGTTTCAAGGCCCCGAGTCAAAATTTTGCTCACCTGAATTCTAAATAAACACAAACATAAATAAATTTTTCAACGTCTCTTTTTGCTCCAAATATTTGGATTTTCCAGTTTCAAGGCCCCCATTAGGCCCCGGGTCAGAAATTGAAAATGAAATATAGCCTATGTCACTCGGGAATTGTGTAGCTTGCCAACGGTGAAAGAATTTTTTAAATCGGTCCCCTTGTTTCGGAGCCTGTTCAAAACAAACAAACAAAAACAAAAAAAACATTTCCTCTTTATAATATAAAAAAACTGATATTAAAAAAAACACTATACATATAGTCTCTACATTTATGCCGAGAACGGAAAAACAAAGAACATTGTATACCTACAAGTGTTACAAAATTAAATGGATATGTAACTTATGCTTTGTGTATTCATTATTTATGCACGCAACCAGGGTATAGCTAGTGTTTTATATTTTTGTATGCTGAATACTATTCTGATGCCCAAAAGTATATCGGAAACTTGAAATCCCGTCAAAAATCGTCCGCCTCTGTATGATGACGCTGGAATGCACCCAAAACGTTGTCAGGGTCGGTAAAGAAACTCTCCGAACCCTTTGACACCAAGAGAGGCTTCAGGCATTGTCGTACTACATTTTTAACCTCCTGTTGGAGTACACTCTGAATCAATGCCCAAATTTCGACCGAAAGGGCCATATTTTCTATAAAGAAACTATGCTGCTCGCATATGCCGACGACATAGATATTATCGGAAAAAATGCTCGAGCGACCACCGGCGCGTTCTCAGGAATCGAAAAAGAACGTCGTCCTATGGGACTGACGGTCAACGAGAACCAGACGAAGTACTTGGTATCCACCCGCAGACAATCTGCACGACGCAGATGGTCTTTGAGTACAGGGAACTTTAGCTTTGAAGCTGTAGAAAACTTCATCTATTTGGGCTCAGATGTAAACAACGACAACAGACGACAACATCAGACATGAGATTAAACGAAGAATCACTCTTGCTAACCGTAGTTGACTCTACAAGACTCATTGTCTTGGGTCATGACAGAATCGGATCAGTCGGCGTTGGGCGTATTTGAGACGAAGATACTTCGGAGAATCTTTGGTCCAGCTTGAGTGGGAAATGACATCCGTATACGCATGAACGACAAGCTGTACGAGCTATATACTGACATCGACATAGTCAGGAACATCCAATACAAAAGGCCTGGCTGGTCACCTGTGTTGGATGTACACAGAAGCTCCGGCAAGAGAAGTTTTCAAGCGAGACGTGAATCAAATCGGAGGGGCGCGGCAAAGAGGACGTCCGCCGCTGCGTTGGGAGAACCAGGTCCTAGATGACATCCGCAGGATCGGTATCCCGAACTGGTATCTTCAGGCACTGGATTACAACAGCTGGTGCCAAATCTTACGTACTGCCAAGGTCGACAATCGGCTGCAGTGCATATAAATATATATATATTTTTATGATTTGTATATATTATATAGGTATATATATATATATATATATGGTTATTGTAGTGTAAGTTTAAAAACTGCCGTGTTGCTATTTTTAGTCGTAGCACTCAATCGTTAGTCTTAAAGCGCTTGGATAAAAAAAAAAAACAGTTTGCTTCAATACTATCAAAAAACTCCAATATGGAGTTATAAAAACCGGCTACGCTTTACTCACACACACTCATGCCTTTTATCGGTGAAAAAATTACGCATTGTGCCGGTTTGTTATATTTCGATGTAAAATTATATTGACGAAAAACGTCAGTGTCAAAAATCGTACCTTTGATCAAGTTTCGTAAATGTCTGCAGCAAAACATTTAAAAGTTATTTTAAAAAATTTAAAAATCACATCTTATATTTATTTTGTAACTTTTATTTAATCATAGTACAATATATTTACAACTAAAATATATAAATTTAGTAAATATTTACTTTACATTTGTATTAGTTAAAATATTTGAACTTTGTGTCATATCACCAGTCTCTAGATGCTTTATGAGTCTGTATAATGCAGCGGCTTCCTTAATTTTGCTAAACCCAACACAAAAAGCTTCAATTTCAATAAATAACTCCTGAAACAAAAATAATGTTCATAACGTAAATTATTTAGTGTCGTTTACCGATCTTGTTTATAAAACTACAACGGAGATAAAGTATCATTGCCGATTTTATTGATCATTGTTTAATTTGGGGTTAGTTACATTTTCTATATTTGTCGTTGCGATAATATATTGCGAAACGACACATTCTGCTGTTTGTTTTTTCTACTTTCGTTTTTTTGTTTTCGTGCAGATTCAGATTTATATTACTCTTAGAAGGTCATTGCTATTTTTATACCCGTCACACATAGGGGGAAAGGGTATATTCAATTTGTTAGAAAGTTTCCAACTCACTAAAGGAGACACCGTAAATGCCCTAAAAGTATATATATTCTTAGTCAGCTAGACGAGACGAGTCGATCTAGTCATGTTCGTCTGTCTGTCTATGTATAGTTACACCATTTATTTGCTCAGTTTTAAAGATATTGAGATGAAATTCCAAACTTAAGCTTTTCTCAGTGTTAGGCAGTCTAAGGGTTAAAATCAAAGTGCCACGCCCATTTTTAGGCATAGCCCACAACCAATTTTTTTATTTTTTTTATATGTATGAAGCGATTTGTGTCAAATATAATAAAAACATTTATAATAGCAGCCCATAGTTGAGGTATATATGCCTATATACTATATCATATAGCCCTCATATAAATCTAACGACAATTTTTAAGTTTTTATATGAAAAATGGTTTATTTATGATTTGTTTAGAAAAGGACCCATTGTTAAGGTGGGATCACTAAACTATATGACCCTTATAGAAATTTACCGCCAAATTTTGAGTTTTAAATGAAAAATATG
This sequence comes from Leucophenga varia, assembly GCA_018903435.1. Classification (NCBI taxonomy): domain Eukaryota; kingdom Metazoa; phylum Arthropoda; class Insecta; order Diptera; family Drosophilidae; genus Leucophenga; species Leucophenga varia. The sequence goes on from JAEIFJ010000779.1 coordinate 208,440, forward strand.
TTTATTTATGTTGCGATTTATTTCAAGTATGGTAAAAATACTTTTTGTAGCAACCTATGATCACAGTAGAATACCTAATTGATGTAGGATCATTATAGCATATAGCCCCTATGCAAACCGAAGGCACATATTTTTTCAAGAAAAGTCGTAAAGTCTAATCATTGTGCGACGAATATTGAAGCTCCGGTTCCACAGAAGTTAAAGCTTTTACTTGTAAAACTATACATTTTAACAATTTCGTTGTAAATATTAAACATAAAACCTAAATAATATTTGAAAATTAAGTTGATTTTAATTAAAAACCAAACAATTCTCAATTATTATACTAATTTTTACTTAATCGTTTCAATTTAGGCATAGCTCCCATACAAATCTTCCACCCATTTTGGAATTTTATTTTTATTATTTCTGCTTTTTATGGTCCAAAGTAGTTTGTATGTCAGAACCAAGGAGCCACACCAAATTTTAGGTATAACACCCACACAAACCTACCGTCGATTTTTGTTTTTGTATAAAAATAGTTATTATATAGCACCCAAAGTCTTTGAGTACAGGGAACTTTAGCTTTGAAGCTGTAGAAAACTTCATCTATTTGGGCTCAGATGTAAACAACGACAACAGACGACAACATCAGACATGAGATTAAACGAAGAATCACTCTTGCTAACCGTAGTTGACTCTACAAGACTCATTGTCTTGGGTCATGACAGAATCGGATCAGTCGGCGTTGGGCGTATTTGAGACGAAGATACTTCGGAGAATCTTTGGTCCAGCTTGAGTGGGAAATGACATCCGTATACGCATGAACGACAAGCTGTACGAGCTATATACTGACATCGACATAGTCAGGAACATCCAATACAAAAGGCCTGGCTGGTCACCTGTGTTGGATGTACACAGAAGCTCCGGCAAGAGAAGTTTTCAAGCGAGACGTGAATCAAATCGGAGGGGCGCGGCAAAGAGGACGTCCGCCGCTGCGTTGGGAGAACCAGGTCCTAGATGACATCCGCAGGATCGGTATCCCGAACTGGTATCTTCAGGCACTGGATTACAACAGCTGGTGCCAAATCTTACGTACTGCCAAGGTCGACAATCGGCTGCAGTGCATATAAATATATATATATTTTTATGATTTGTATATATTATATATATATATATATATATATATGGTTATTGTAGTGTAAGTTTAAAAACTGCCGTGTTGCTATTTTTAGTCGTAGCACTCAATCGTTAGTCTTAAAGCGCTTGGATAAAAAAAAACAGTTTGCTTCAATACTATCAAAAAACTCCATTATGGAGTTATAAAAACCGGCTACGCTTTACTCACACACACTCATGCCTTTTATCGGTGAAAAAATTACGCATTGCGCCGGTTTGTTATATTTCGATGTAAAATTATATTGACGAAAAACGTCAGTGTCAAAAATCGTACCTTTGATCAAGTTTCGTAAATGTCTGCAGCAAAACATTTAAAAGTTATTTTAAAAAAATTTAAAAATCACATCTTATATTTATTTTGTAACTTTTATTTAATCATAGTACAATATATTTTCAACTAAAATATATAAATTTAGTAAATATTTTGCTTTATGAGTCTGTATAATGCAGCGGCTTCCTTAATTTTGCTAAACCCAACACAAAAGCTTCAATTTCAATAAATAACTCCTGAAACAAAATAATGTTCATAACGTAAATTATTTAGTGTCGTTTACCGATCTTGTTTATAAAACTACAACGGAGATAAAGTATCATTGCCGATTTTATTGATCATTGTTTAATTTGGGGTTAGTTACATTTTTCTATATTTGTCGTTGCGATAATATATTGCGAAACGACACATTCTGCTGTTTGTTTTTTCTACTTTCGTTTTTTTGTTTTCGTGCAGATTCAGATTTATATTACTCTTAGAAGGTCATTGCTATTTTTATACCCGTCACACATAGGGGAAAGGGTATATTCAATTTGTTAGAAAGTTTCCAACTCACTAAAGGAGACACCGTAAATGCCCTAAAGTATATATATTCTTAGTCAGCTAGACGAGACGAGTCGATCTAGTCATGTTCGTCTGTCTGTCTATGTATAGTTACACCATTTATTTGCTCAGTTTTAAAGATATTGAGATGAAATTCCAAACTTAAGCTTTTCTCAGTGTTAGGCAGTCTAAGGGTTAAAATCAAAGTGCCACGCCCATTTTTAGGCATAGCCCACAACCAATTTTTTTATTTTTTTTTATATGTATGAAGCGATTTGTGTCAAATATAATAAAAACATTTATAATAGCAGCCCATAGTTGAGGTATATATGCCTATATACTATATCATATAGCCCTCATATAAATCTAACGACGATTTTTAAGTTTTTATATGAAAAATGGTTTATTTATGATTTGTTTAGAAAAGGACCCATTGTTAAGGTGGGATCACTAAACTATATGACCCTTATAGAAATTTACCGCCAATTTTGAGTTTTTAAATGAAAAATATGTTTATTTATGTTGCGATTTATTTCAAGTATGGTAAAAATACTTTTTTGTAGCAACCTATGATCACAGTAGAATACCCTAATTGATGTAGGATCATTATAGCATATAGCCCCTATGCAAACCGAAGGCACATATTTTTTCAAGAAAAGTCGTAAAGTCTAATCATTGTGCGACGAATATTGAAGCTCCGGTTCCACAGAAGTTAAAGCTTTTACTTGTAAAACTATACATTTTAACAATTTCGTTGTAAATATTAAACATAAAACCTAAATAATATTTGAAAATTAAGTTGATTTTAATTAAAAACCAAACAATTCTCAATTATTATACTAATTTTTACTTAATCGTTTCAATTTAGGCATAGCTCCCATACAAATCTTCCACCCATTTTGGAATTTTATTTTTATTATTTCTGCTTTTTATGGTCCAAAGTAGTTTGTATGTCAGAACCAAGGAGCCACACCAAATTTTAGGTATAACACCCACACAAACCTACCGTCGATTTTTGTTTTTGTATAAAAATAGTTATTATATAGCACCCAAAGCTTCCAAATATATTTTTCTTACTCACTGGCTACGTCTCAAAATTTAACCTATTTAAAAACCATTCCATTTTCAACTTTCAAATCCGGCAATAAGTTCTGGTTTTCATTCATATATTGTACAAGCTCTACATTGCAACAACATTATCACCACCCATCCTATGTACGATTTTAAAACCGAACCCATGCAACGTAAGTGACCACCTAGCCAAACGACCACTCAAATCTTTAAAAGTCATCAGCCACTTTAAACTCGCATGGTCAGTCATTACGGTAATCGGCTTTATTTCTATATATTGCGTGAATTTTTTATAGAAAGTATAGTTGATTTGAAGGTTATTTGGATTGACAACACTGCATCAACTCCGTAATGTAATGCATCGTACTGAAAAAAGCCTTCTCTTAAAATTACAATGCGTCAGTACCGGAGCAGAAATAAGTAACTTTTTTAAACATATTAAACGTTTTTTTTTCGCTTCGATCGACCGTTTCAATTTATCACCGTTTTTTATTTTTAGTGAATCTGTCAATAGCACAGCTACTTGCTATGATAGATGCAAAGTTTTTAATGAATCGTCGATACCAGCCGGCATTACCTAAAAAACTTCTAACTTCTCTGACCAAACGTGGAACAGGTATCTTTTAAATTGCCTATATGAGTGCAGGATATGTTCGAAGTTTGACTTTTGCAATCCAAATGACAAGTTTGCCTGCATCAAACATTCTGCCACCTGTTGGAAGTAGCTCTTGTGCGTAGCAAAGTCATCGGAAATGATCAAGAAAACGTCCAAATACACAAAAACATTCGACCTAAGGCTTGCTAATATGACTTTGTCCATAAGTCTACAAAGTCTTTGAGCAGCGTTGCACAGTCCAAATGGCATGACCACGAATTGGTATCTGTGAAGACAGTGCACGCTTTACTCCCCTCATCTAATTATATCTGATAAAATGTCCTCTATGTCCTGAAGAGGACTTTTCGGCTCTTCTATTACGCTTCAATTTAACATATCTTCGATTTCAACATAAATTATTTCTTGAAGCAGTCTATGAGTACTGAGCCAGGAAGCAGCTCGATTTTATGCTTTTATGTTAGTGCGCCCTAAACCGTGCTTTTCAAAGGTAAGAAATTTGGATTTAATCAGGTCTGCAAACCACAAATAAATTGGCGGTGGTTCGGATCAGATGTTCTTGAACCAGGTTTTAGTCAGTGTCAAACCGAATTTCAGTTCGGTTTATGTGGTTCAAATAAAATATTTATTTGTTGAGCACTCACTTTTGTAAACAATCGTGTTTTTTGAACCCTTTAAATTTGTTGGCCATTCTTGTTCTATTGTTATTGACATTATTATGTCTATGAGGACTTCTATTAAAATTTTCGCATATACTTCGGCATACACACATGCATTATCTTAACTTTACGTAATTTTATACTAACACAAAATTGTAAATAAATTTGTTTTGAAGAAATAGCGATAGAGTTTTAACCAAACAATATTTGCCGCTTATTTGGCTCGATTTGTTCAAACAATTTTCGTTTAAAGGAGCTGGTTCGGTTCATGGTTCGGAGTAATCACTCAAAAGTGATGTGGTTTATTTCAAAACTCATTTGCAACCCTGGATTTAACTTCTAATCTATCTGAGTCTTCTCAAGAAAATTGTCAACTTTTATGCTCCAATTTATGACCATCTTCGATTAAATAGTAACCTACATCCTGTAATTTAAGAGCCTCTACAGAAATTTTAATTTGTTCTACACATGGTTAACCTGTGACCTCCAGCGCCAAACCGAAAGTTCTTCAAAAATATATTCCTAGAAACACTTATTAATCAAGATAAGGACAAAAATATAATGTAATTTGTTCCACTGTTATACTGACGCTGCAAGTATTCGGCTCTAAAAATAAAAAATGTCGTAGATCTCGACAAGCATGTTCTGGACCCATACGAGTGTCATAATTGTTTGTCAACTTTTCATTTGGTCCAAAAGGATTACGACGATCATAAGAATTATTTAGTGTCTCTGGCTGCCGAGCAGCTTTCGCGTGGCGATGGTATTATTAGGTTTACGAGGACGAACGGACTCAACCGGAGCAATTCTGGATCTCAACAATTCATTTATTTACTTCATCATTTCCTGTAAACCTAAATTATTATCTAATTATTGCTAACTTTATTAAACTCAACTTGGTGGTGTTCTTTTTTTCAAATATTTTTTGCATTTTATTCAACCACTGCTACAACATAGGGTATTTGCCAAAACAAAGGAAGTGCATCTTAATTTGACCGAATCATAAACCTAAGACTAATGCACATTTAATTAGTAGCTATAGAGCAATATCTCTTCTTTCAAGTATAAGTAATCTTTTTGAAAAATTTATATTTTCAAAACTTAAATTAGAAATAGAGGACAAAAACATTTTGAAAGATTTTCAAGTTGGCTTTAGACCTGGTCACTCTACTACTTATGCATTATCAATTCTAGGTGATTTTGTTTTCACTAAGCAACTTTTGTTGTAGGTTTAAATTTTAGTAAAGCATTTGATTCAGTATGGATTAGTGGCCTTCTATACAACATATGCTTTACACAAGGCATTGTTTTTCCTGAGTTTGCGAAGAAAACGATGCATATTTTACTTAAATCGGATAATTCTAAGTATGTTAAATAAAGCGTCAAAATTCGATCACAGATACGACATTACTTACTGATCAACCCTATATATATACATATTTATATAAATATATATATATATATATATATATATATATATATATATACTTTGTACATATACATTTAGGTTAAGACTCTCTTGGTATCAAAGGGAGCGAAGAGATTTTAACCGACTCTAACAACGCTTATTGTATTTGTTAGCGCCATCATACAAAGGCAAACAACCTTTGCAGAGATGCCAAGTCCAGTCAGTGCTTTGCAAAACTTTGATCTTATCGGCGTGTTAAAAACGCATCATCTCAACTTCCTCAAAATCAGGCCTTTTTAGCTCTTTTTTCGCGTTTGAAAGATGTTTTTCCTCTCTCCAAGTCACGCTTTTCTAGGTCTTCTTTTGCGTTTGAAATGTGTTTTTTCTCTCTCCGTTTTTCTCGATATCGCTTAACAACAGCTCGTGTTGCTCCCGCATGCATTGTTCGCCTATATGCAATGTTCTTCTCTGCCGTACTTGACCGCTGTACTTAATGAGTTGGAGATATGCTTTCACTGTTCGTTTATACAGTCGTATGCCGAAGTAGTCTCTCTAAGCAGTTGAGAGTCCCTTGCTGAGAAGGGACCGCTGGTCTGCTGTGAGTTTCGTACACCGACATCTAGCTTTAGTTGTATTGTTGCTCGCTTGGCAAGATAGTGGTCCGAATCGATGTTGGACCTCTGTTTGCTCGTACATTAATCACACTCGATGCATGCCTACGACGAACGCCTTCTGGAATTGCTCTGCGCCAAGTTGCCTTGTGGATGTCGAGATATTGGATTATGGTGCTACTTATGACCATGACACGATTAGCAGTCGATTAGCCTTTTCCCATTATTATTGGTGGTGTCATGTAGGCTAAATTTTCCGATTGTTGAGCAAAAGATTTCTTCTCTCCCAATTTGGGTGATGAAATCATCAATGACAATTTTGTTATCATGAGTAGCAGATTTAACGGTAGTTGGGGCCTCCAGAATCCATGACCCTGCCGCGGGATTAACGACGGGTTGAGGGGACCAAGACCCATGCGAAACGAACCCCATCCTGAGGGCTTTTCTCTTTAGACGCCTTTTAAGTGAAGCTGAGCCTGCTGTGGTGGTAATCTTGACAGCGCGCACACCACACGGGTGTGGGTTAATTTTGCTAAATGAAAAAATAATGTATAAAATCTGCGGTCACCGGATTACTATCATAATCTCCTTTTTAGTTGTTGTTGCCACTAACTTCTAACTTCTTCCGAGCCGCATTGGAACTAATTTTATAAATATTAGGATCTAATTCCTTTAATACTGGTTACTAATACTCATGGTATCTTCATCAAAACAAGTCTCTTTATTTATATATATTAGGTCCCGCACTGCTGCCTTATCTCTTTTTAATTTTCTTTTTATATATAGTTTCAATCCTTTCCTTTTCCTTTTCTATGTTATTTTCCCCATCTCTACTACTCCTCTATTTCCTCCCACCATTTGAAACATCGAACAGACCGGTCCCGTGAACGAAGACCGATGATAGCTTGCTGACAAAGAAAACAAATGCAACATGCATCTGTCAACTTAAGACTAGATTTACAATTTCTCGTGCAAATTATAAAATCGACCAAAGCTAGCTTAATCATACGATTTTTGCTTGTAAATAAATTACCGATATGATCCATGCAACATACATCGATCATAATAGCTCGAAAACAAACAATATTTCAATCAATTAGAACATTAATCATTTAAGCTTTTATTACAACATTTGGCTGGCAATAAACTAGGAGTTCCAATTAATAACTAAAACTAAATTTAATTTAACATTATTTTTAAGCAAAGCAGTCGTGTTAACTTAATTAATATTTTTTATGGTGTGACTTGCGTCTCACTAAAACTTACAAAAAGATAACTTCCATAAATTCCAAATTTTATAGTAGAGGTTGTAGAAACTGTAAACTTAAAATTTTTTAAAAAAATACTGTTCGAAAAGTGACAAATTTTCGCTCTAAAATAAAAAAAAAAAAAACGGTTCGCAATTTACTGAGTTGTAGCTCTCTAAGTGAAAAAGATGGAAAAATTAGTTTTTTGACCTTAGATCCAGATTTTGGGGGTCCTCGAAAATTCTAAGTATTTAGTTTTTTTACTCGACGAGCTATCTCAATTTTCGATTTTTATTTCGCACAGTTTTAAACATGTTATGACATAAGAAATATTTTCACCATATAAAAACACAAAAACGAGGTTTCCGTTTTTATGGTGGCAATATGATAAAATACCCCGTCCTTTGTCAAATTTGTTGTGTATACATGGGTTGACATTTGTAGTGTTTTTATATCCAATTTGGAGTAAATGGTTAATGGATATTTAGGTTATGGTGTTTGTTGAGGACACAACGCCCTATCTTATCATTGTTAGTTGTTGAGCTACAGTCGTTCCCTTCAAATGTACTTAATTATCATTTACTCAAACGAAGAATTATTTCTTGCACCCATCCGTAAATCAAAGTCTTAGGGAAAAAGAATTTGCATTTTTTGTAGGCACCTATCCGTATATATTTTTATCGAAAAGCTCAACTTGCTATCTCTTCTAGTTTTTTAGATATGTAAAATTTTTCAACGATTTTGTGTTATTGTTTAATTTAAACATAAGCAGTATTATGTTAAAATGTGTATACATATTATGGTATCAAATTAAAGGTAATAGAATAAACTTTCAGAAAACTATAAATTTGCTGTTTTTCATAATCAGTTTTCTTTAAAAAGTCATGATTAATTCGCTGGTTGAAGTATGGAGCGACTTTAAATATTCTGGCTTGTTCTACATTTCGCTTCAGATCAAATTGTTCGGAATCAAAATGATTTGTTGTTTGTAATTGCATCTCGAATCTAAATTTTTCGTTTTCATAAATTAATATTTAGTTTAAGTTGCCTAAATATAAAGTAAAAGGTAAATTATTGTTTTTGCAAGAAATTGTAGTATTTTTTGGAACCTCTTTTATTTCCAGTTTATTTAATTTCCAGGTTGCTTGAATACTTTGCTAAAAAGTTTTTGAAATAAAGCAAAATTAATAATTCGAAATTAGAATAATGAATGATAGCACCCAATAAATCGATAGTTTATGTCTACTCTACTATATATATATATATATATGTATATATATATGTGTCCATCCGAAACAGATGACCAGCCCAGGACAGCCTTTTGTATTGGATGTTTCTGACTATGTCGATGTCGGCATATAGCTCGTACAGCTTATCATTCGTGCGTATACGGATGTCTTTTTCCACTCTAGCTGGACCAAAGATTCTCCGAAGTATCTTCCTTTCAAATGCACCCAACGCCGACTTATTCGATTCTGTCATGACCCATGCTTCTGAGCCATACATCAGGACAGGCATTATCAGAGTCTTGTAGAGTTTTATTTTTGTTTTCTGGTCAGAACTCTACTTCGCATTTGCTTACAGAGACCAAAATGGTTACGGTTTGCAAGAGTGATTCTTCGTTTAATTTCCTGACTGATGATGTTGTTTACATTTAAGCCCAAATAGATGAAATTTTCTACAGCCTCAAAGCTGAAGTTCCCTGTAATCAAAGACCGTCTGCGACGTGCAGATTGCCTGCGAGTGGATACCAAGTACTTCGTGTTGTTCTCGTTGACCGTCAGTCCCATAGGTCGACATTTTTTGCGATGTCTGAGAACGCGCCGGTGATCGCTCGAGCATTTTTGCCGATAATATCTATGTCGTCGGCATATGCGAGCAGCATAGTTTCTTTATAGAAAATATTGCCCGTCCTGTCGACGTTTGGGCACTGCATCAGGATGTAATCCAATAGGAGGTTGAAAAAGTCGCACGACAACGCATTACCCAGTCTGAAGCCTCTCTTGGTGTCAAAGGGGTCGGAGAGATCTTTACCGACCCTGAAAACGGTTTGGGTGTTTCCAGCGTCATCATACAGAGGCGAACAATTTTTGAAGGGATTTTAAGATCAGTCAATGCTTCGAAAAACTTTGATCTGATTGGCGTGTCGAAAGCGGCTTTGAAATCGACGAATAGGTGGTGTGTGTCGATTTGCTTCTCTTTGGTTTTTCCAGGATCTGTCACAGCATAAATATGGAGTCGATGGTTGACTTCTTTGGTCTAAAACCGCACTGATACTGCCCAACTATACGACCTACGTACGGTTTTAGTCTATTGCATATTACGCCAGATAGTATTTTGTTTGCGATAGAGAGGAGACTTATTCTGCGATAGTTTGCGCAGACTGCAGGGTCTCCTTTCTTAAAGACTGAGCACAGGACACTTATGTTCCAGTCATCAGGCATACGCTCACCAGACCATATTTTGCACAAGAGTTGATGCATACATCGAATCAACTCGTCGCCGCCGGTTTTAAATAACTCTGCGGGTAATTCGTCTGCGCCTGCCGTTTTGTTATTTTTAAGCGTTTGTATGACTTCTAAGACCTCTTCATAGTCTGGTGGTTCCACAGGAATCCCATCATCAGCCGGAGGATCCAGATTTTCATCAACTCCACCAGCGGTATTATTTCCGTCATCGCCACCAAGTAAGGTAGAGAAGTGGGACCTCCATAGCCTTAGTGATTCCTGGACATCTGTTACCATGTTTCCTTGTTCATCCTTGCAGAACGAAGCTCCTTGATTATGACCATCGGTCATATGTTTGATTTTTTGATAAAAACCACGGGCCTCGTTTCTGCTACCCATAATCTCAATCTCCTCCACTTCACGCCTTTCTAGTTCTCTTTCCTTCCGTCTGATCAGGCGTTTTTCCTCTCTTCCTATATCGCTGAACAACAGCTCGTGATGCTTCCACCTGCAGTGTTCTTTGTCGTGCCATATTCTTCTCTGCAGAAGCGATGCGACATTCCTCATCGTACCATGTCTGCCTTCTAGATGCTCGTACATTGAGCACACTAGATGAGTGCCTGGCATCAATCACCACGTGATCTATTTGGGTGCGGATACTTAGGTCGCCACTTCGCCATGTTGCCTTGTGAATCTCGAGATGTGGCAATATGGTACTTCTTATGATCATGTTTCTGCCTGCAGCAAAGTCTATTAGCCTTTCTCCATTACTGTTAGTGGTGTCATGTAGGCTAAATTTACCGATGGTAGGGCAAAAGATTTCTTCTCTCCCAATTTGTGCATTGAAATCACCGATGACAATTTTGATGTCATGCTTGGGGCAGTGATCGTAGAGGCTTTCTAATCGCTCATAGAATTCATCTTTCTTCATCTCATCTCTAACATTTGTCGGGACGTGTACACATATAAGGCTAGTTTTGAAAAATTTAGTTCTGATGCGTAGCGAGGCGAGACGTTTATCCTGGAGACGAGTCTGCGTAGTTTACTACCAACCACGAAGTCACATCCGAATATGTGTTGCCTCTAATGACCACTGCGGTAGATGTCACGGGTTGCTAAGTTTATGTCTGCTCTAAAGTTGTTAAGAGTGGTAGTAAGTTCTTCTATTGCACCATCTCTGTTAAGGGTTCGGACGTTCCAGGTGCACATATGTATGCCGTGATCCTTGTATCGTTTTCGGGGATCGTCATTTTCATATGCTCTAACGGTAGTTGGGGCCTCCAGAATCCTTGCCCCTTCAGCGGAATTATCCACGGGTGGATTAACACATCTGTGGCTGCCACCTGGAGTACATTCGTTTATACTAGCCATCATTGCATTTGGTACACTTTGTTCTGTGTGTGTCTCACGGGTTCTTTGTTTTACGTCGTTGTTAACCATTCGCTCTTTAGACGGCTCTTACGTCAAGCTGAGCCTGCTGTGGTAGTATTCTTGACCGCCCGCTCACCACAAGGGCAAACGAACATACGACACAGCGTTCGTTTTTTTCAGTTTTGAGATAAATTGTTCAAAATTATTTTTTCTTAACAAATAAAGTATTGGGTCTTTGATTTAATAATGACCATTTCATTTCGTGAATAGTAAATCAGGGGTGACACCGAAAACTCAGATTTTTGGTGTTTTGGTATAAATACTCGAAAGTTTACAAAATGTCACCGATTCTTCGAGTGTTTTCATTGATTGCATGTGGTAGCCAATTTTTTAATTTTTTGCATTTCAATACAAAAGTTTAAATTTGCGATCCGCCCAACTGAAAATAAAACCCTGCAACTCTATTCAATATGTAACAGATGGCAACATTGAAGCATTTGGGGTTTTATATGCCAGTGTTTAAATAAGTGTTTTCATTAAAAGAATTATTTAATAAACTAAACATGCAAAATGCACTTCTTTAATGAAGATAATTTAGAATAATTAAAATTCATTGTCAGAGTAATTGAAAACACTTTTTTTTCCAAGTTCGGTGTCATGGTATAAAAGGGTTCTAGCCAAAACTCAAGTGTAAGTATTATAGTTACCAACTTTTGTACCCTGTTTCATTTGGTTGAATCATAAACAATAATACTAAAAGATTGCTTCGAATATGTCGGATTTCGTACTAAATAAAATAATTTTGCGTGAATTTCTTCTTTACTACTTTCATATGAAGGAAAGTGCAAGAAAGGCTCATCGAATATTTATGAAAGTTAACGGCGTGTATGCTTTATCCGAAAAATAGTGTAGGATGAGGTTTGGTCGCTTTTTTTTTTAGCTCGAAGATACGGAATATCCGGGTGACTGCATGATACCCTGTACCCAATCTTTATGTACCTTAAGTTAAGTCGTATCTTACTATCATACCTCATTGTATTGGATTTTCATACAAAAACTTAAAAGTGGGGTATATTTGTATGGGGGCTGTACCTTCAATTTTGTTTTTCCTACCCATATTGGGATATTTTATTCGGACTATCATAGAGAATTTATTCTAAATTAAGACTTTCTAGAATAAGAAACAATGTCGTTTTTTATGCAAAAACCCAAAGTTTTGGGGTAAATTTGTATGCAAGTGCACAATTAACGACTCAGGAGAGTCTATGTTTCAAATATGGTGGACCAGTCTCTTATAGTCTCCGGAGGACAGACGGACAGACAAAGCTAGTTCGACTCCCCTTCCAATGCTGATCAAGGAAATATTTACTTTTATAGGGTCTGTCTAGCCTTCTTCTGTCTGTTACATACATTCTCACAAACTTAATATACCCTTTTACCCTTTGGGTACAGGGTATAAGAAAATTGAACACTAATAATTTTAATCATTGCTCTATTTCGACCATGCCAATTGCTTCAGGAATTGTCAGAACCATTGGTTCGAGTAAGTCGATTGTCAGCCAACGCATAGAAACCATTGAATTGATTCAAAATGAATGATGATGGGTGCCATACGTGTTAAAACCGCGAAACGTGAAAAGGCGATTTTCCGCTTGTGAACTGCCTCTCGAACGCCAAAAATTAAAGCAGTTTTCGCACCTCATTGGGACTAGCGATGAACATTGGGTTCATTTCGATAACTCCGAAGCCCAAAAAGTTATGGGTTTTATCCGGCCAGTCAATACATCCTTCACAAAGCCGAATATTCATCGCATGAAACTTATGCTCTGTATTTGGAGGGACCAGCTCGGCAAGATCTACTATGACCTTTCCAAACCGAATGAAACGATTCAGGAGAACTATATCGAAATGAACCTCTGCGTTAGAGCCGCGTACTAAAAAAAATAACCAGAATTCGAAGAAAGCCACGTCAAACTGTTTTTGAAAAGAAGATTTGCGAATAATGGGTTGATTTCTCTAAATGCGAGTCGTTCTTCTGACATGGTATCCGTCAATTGCCCGAAAGATGAGAAAAAGTAGGAGCTGGCGATGGACTATACTTTAAATAATATATTTGTAATCATTTTTGCACAATAAATTATTAATTTAAGTGTGCAATGCTTCTGACAAAGTTTTATGCATTATTCTACAATTCTGCATTTAAATTGGTAATATTTTTATCAGTTTAAATTAAATTTATAGCATAGTGGCTGGTTGATATAAGCTGCGAGCCACTTTATATACTTTACAACTAATTTACAAACAAATTAAATGATTTTTTCCCTTACACATTTTGGTTAATTTGACTTACCTTAACATTAATAATCTTGTTTCGAATAAGGGATTGTAAAAAAACACATACTAATCGCACCAATCGAGATTGCATGTACTTGTCCTTTACGGTCTCGCAAGTCGAAATGCAATTGCTAATATATAAATGAATAAATTCCGTAGGTAGCACTACAGATGTAGTCAATCTAAAAAAAATAAGAACGAATAATTATTTTAAATTAAATTGTATTTTATCATAAATTAGCTTGTACCCAAGTTTGTTTTTCTCCCACACGAAAACCAAAATTACATCCTTGCCATTCAATAATATTAAAATGGTTTTTTTTTCTACTTTAAATTTCTTTTTTTTTGGATAAACAATTATTTGATACATTTTTCTACCCTCCATGTTGTAGGGTATTATCATTTTGTCAGAAAGTTTGTAACGCATTAAAGGAGACGTCGTAACCCTATAAAGAATATACATATATTCTTGATCAGCACGACGAGACGAGTCGATCTAGCCATGTCCGTCTGTCTGTCTGTCCGTCCGTCTGTCCGTCTGTATTTATGCGATTCATTCGCTTAGTTTTAAAGATATTGACCTGAAACTCGGAACTTAAGCTTTTCTCAGTCCTAAGCAGTTCAAGTGTTAAAATCAAAGTGCCGCGCCCATTTTAAGGTATAGCCCCCATACAAACTTACCGCCTTTTTTCGAATTTTTGCATAAAAATAGGTATTATTTATGACTGTATTCACTCAACGTTGGGAAAAAATACTTCTAATGTCATTCAATATCAAAACCAAGGCGCCACGCCCATTTTTAGATATAGCCACCATACAAATTTTCCGCCCAATATCGAATTTTTGTATAAAAATAGGTATTATTTATGAAACTATTCACTCAAATTTGGGTAAAAATTCTTCTAATGACATTCAATATCAAAACAAAGGTGCCACGCCCATTTTTAGCTAAAGCCCCCATATAAACTTATTGATTATTTTTGAATCATTTGTATAAAAAAGTAATTATTTTCAAATATATATTTATAAATGTATATAAAGCTACTGATGATCACACATAAACTATTCAAAGATTCGTGTGACGGGTATTTAAGCTTCGGTTCCACCGAAGTTAACGTTTTTCCTTGTTTTTACTTTAAGTTTGTGTAAATTTCTTTTGGATAAACAATTATTTGATACATTTTCTACCCTCCATTAAATGTATATCATATATTTTGATCAGAAAGTTTGTTAATACGCATTAAAGGGAGACGACGTGCTAACCCTATGAAAAATATATAATCTCTGATCAGCTACGAAGAGACGGGTCAATCATAGCCATGTCCGTTCGTATCTGTCTGTTTGTCATTCTATGCGTTTCATTCAGCTCAGTTTTAAAGGGATATTCACCTGAAACTCCCCAGAACTTAAGCTTTTTTCCAGGACCTTCTAAAGTAGTTTAGAGTGTGTATAAATCAAACTGCGCCCATTTTAAGGTATAGCCTCCATAAAAACAAACTATACCGCCCATTTTCGACTTTTTAATAAAAATAGGTATTATTTTTTAATGTATTCACCCAACATTAAAGGAAGCAAGAACTACTTCTAATGACATTCAATATCAAATACCAAGGCGCCACAAGCTCCATTTTTTCATATATCTGCACCATACAAAATGTACCGCCCATTTGCGAATTTTTGTATAAAAATAGGTCATTATTGTATATGGAAACTATTCACTTAAATTTGGGTTAATAAATCCATACTAATGACATCCATTTTCAAACAAAAGGTGCCACGCACGCTTTTTATGCTATAGCCCCCATATAAAAAGGCTTATCAATTATTTTCGAATGATTATGTATGAAAAAGTTTATTATTTTTTCAAATATATATTTATAAATGTACATTCATATAATAAGCCAATGATGGTAAGTTCGCATGGGGCTATATCTAAAAGTGTTCGTGGGACCGGTCTTCTGAGCTTGGACGGTTCCACCGAGATTAAACGTTGTTTTTTTTAGTCAAAACATTCATTATTAAGAACTATTTTTGTACAGATGAACTATTTATCATGCTGAATCGAGGCGCTCGTCGAGATAGACCAATAAAGTATATACTTTATGGATTCTCCGAATCAGCCTTACAAGAGTCAATATACAAACTTATGTCTGTCTGAACTGATCGTACCATTTGTACGACGTGCTGTCTGCCGGTATAAAAACGATAAGTTCAGAGTTTGCTATCAAATGGCAGCACTACCATAAATTTCAAACTCTCATAAGCTTACTGGCAATTTGTCATCTAGGCCAAAACCGTTTTTCGATAAACTTTCCTTAATTTGATATCCTCGTAAAAACCTACCCCAAATTTATCGAGGGAGTGCATTTCCAGGACCTTTAAATTTAGTATAGAATGGTGCCTATTAGACCATAAAACCATATGTATACCCTACGTAAAAATGCGTTATAAAGTATACTTCTTATTTATTTGATTTTTTGTATGAAATTAAACTTTTTTTGTTACTATCTATAATAGAAACCCAAATTAAAACAAGCAAGAACGTTAACTTCGGAAGGGCATGTAGCTCAAATACCCGCCACAAGAAACTACATATATTCATTTTCTTGACAAAACATAAAAAAATGGAAGCTGGGACTATTTGTTATAGTGGCTCGATCCTTGTCATAGTCAGGAAGCATATACATTGGAGTGAATATATCCTAAGGAAGAACTATTTTCATATTCAAAACTGCTGAAAAATGGTCGTCTTGGCTCATTTGTATTGGGGGCCACTATACAAAAAATGGGCGTGGCACCTTTCTTTTGAAATTGGATGTCATTAAATCCTCCAGCACACGCCTTTCTATGTCTTTCTTTTTTGCGTTTGAAAAGGCGTTTTTCCTCTCACCGTTTTTCTAGATATTGCTTCAACAACAGCTCGTGTTGCTCCCGCTTGCAGGGTTCGCTTATAGGGGATGTTCTTCTCAGCCGTAGCAACGTTCCAAGTTTGCATACGAGGTGTGGCATAACCATAATGAGTTGGAGGTATGTTTCCACTGATCATTTATACAGTCGGATGCCGGAGTAATCTCTCTAAGCATGTGAGGGACCCTTGTTGAGAGGACAGCGGTGGTCTGCTGCAAGTTTAGCCTACCAACAGTTAGCTTTCGTTGTATTGTAGCTCGCTAGAACAATATAGTGGTCCGAGTCGATGTTGGGACCACTGTTTGCTCGTTCATTAATTACACTCAATGCATGCCTATAATCGATAAGGACATGGTCAAGGTGTTGGAATCATGTGTTACTTATGACCATTACAGTCGATTGGCCTTTCCGCATTATTATTGGTGGTGTCATGTAGGTTAAATTTTCCGATGGTTGGGCGAAAGATTTCTTTCCCAGTTTAGGCGTTGAAATCACCGATGACAATTTTGATGTCATGCTTGGGGGAACGTTCATAAAGGCGTTCTAAGCGCTCATAGAATTCTTCTTTCTTCACATCGTCTTTATCCAATGCTGAAGAATTTAGTTTTGATGCGTATCGAGGCAAGGCGCTCGTCTACCGCTGTAAATTTGGAGACGACATCACATAGTTTCCTAACCACGAAGCTACATCCAAATATTCGTTGACTCTCATGGCCACTGAAGTAGATGTCATAGTTTGTTTTTTCTAGGTATCCATTTTCAATCTATCACATTCTCTGAATGGCTGTATATCAGCCTTAAAGTTGTCAAGAGTGTCAATCAGTTATTTAGTTGCACCATCCCTGTTAAGGGGTCGGGTTTCTTCAATCGTTTCCGGGATTTTTTATCGTGAGTATCAGAATTAACGGTAGTTGGGGCCTGCAGAATCCAAACCCTGCCGCGAGATTCACCTTGGGAAGACTTTCACTTCTATGTCTGCCACCTGGTATACCTCTGTTTCTTCTAGCCGTTTTATCCATGGCTCGTGTGTTCTTATGGTTTCAAGTAGTTTTCGGTTGAGGGAAACAAGACCATTGCGAAACCAACCAGCCGGCACACCACACGGGCAACATCGGCAAAAATCCATGCACAATCAACAAGGCTTTTAAGGAGATTGAAGAGAATTCCCGCTCAATGGGAACAGCGGTGAACGAGAGTAAGACGAAGTATTTGGTATCTACTCCCAGGACAGCAACACGCTCTAGAGAGTGTGAGTATGGGGAATTTCACCTTCGAGGTTGTAGAAAACTTCGTCTACTTGGGATCAGAGACAAACAAGAACAACGACACCAGTCACGAAATTCGACGAAGAATTACTCTATGCAAGTAGATCAAGTGGATCATCCCAGCTGGGTTAATACCCTAAGTGAAAAAGTTGAAGTGCAAAGTAAAATTTGTGTTTTTATGTGAAAGACTTTCTTTGCCGGGGAGCGCCTATTATTTAAATAGTCTCCTGCAAAATCAACTGCATAGTTTTGGCTCAAAAGTGTCAGTAAGGTGACCAGCTACTCCGTTTTGCTGTTTATAATTTTTAACGTACTCAGTTTTATTCACAAAAGGCAATTTGTTGTGTTGCTACACTAAATGTGTATATAAGATAAAGTACCATAACTCTAGTTATCGTTTCGTCCGTTGTTGGCTTTGTGAAGAACTAAATGGAACTATTTTCGATCGTCTGACGATTCTAGGCTTATCAGCATCCAGCATCCGTCGTTTTCAACTCGAAGGAGACTTTCCCCGTATGTTCAATACGGTGTTAAATAGTGCATCAGCGCTTGACAAAAATATTAAGCAGCTTTCCGTAGAGTTAAATAACAAAATAAAAATATTTGGTGAATATAATTTTCTTCAATCTCCTAGAACAAAGAAGTTAAAGCCTGTTGATTTACCATCAACATCTGCCTTAACGACTACGTCGTCTGATGCGCCATTGATTATTTTATCAACATAGCCGATGGCTACATATGCATGCTTAGTCGATATAGAGTCTATTTAACAGTCTCAGCATCTGCCGCCTGTAAACTCGATTAGTTCTAAAGACAATATCGCTCTGCAGACCACTACAAGTTTAACTAACACGGAACGATTCTGCAACCATCTGTTTGACCAAAGCTGAATTACGTCGAAGCTGCTACTTATTCTGTTAATGCTGTTTCTCAAATAAATGTTCGTTTCGAAACTGGCACAGCCACTAACTAACCAAAATTATTAATACTTAATACCGTGCTGTGCAAAAATTAAATTTTTTATTCCAGAAACATTACGCTGTTCTAGTTTTTGGCCTCAATTTACATTGGTTAAAGAATACGTGCCAAAAAAGAGACCTGCGTCTACTCGTCAAGCCGCTGTTGTACCACGACCTCTGGAAGGATCTTCACTAATTACATCAAATTCTTTAAATTCCATTCTTCTTTTATTGTTAATTACCAAAATGTAAGAGATCTAAAGAGTAAGTTTGTAGATTTATACCTTAAAAGCATTAACACTAATGCTGATATTGTATTTAGAGAGATTTGGTTGGAACCAAGTATTTTAAATTCCGAATTAATGAATACTAACTTTACAATTCTCCGTAAGGATCGTAGAATGTGTAAAGTGGATTATTAATATATGTAAAGTCTAGTTTTACATCAGAATTGTTGCATGATTTTTCATCTGAAATCGAATTCATATGCGTTGTTATTCGTCTTCCGAACTGTAGATTATCTATCACATGCTCTAACATTCCACCAGCATATGAAGTTAACATTTGTCCACTTCATTCTTTTGCGATTAATTCGATTTAAAAATTATTAAATTCTAATGATTATCTCTATATTTTTGGTGATTTTAATCTACCTAGAGTGTCTTGGGTCAATTGTGTTAACTCCTCATCCATTATTCCTTCAGTCCTTTTAGATTAGCTTGTTTCTCGATGCTTAAGTAAGTCTGACTTTACTAAGCTAAGCTATAGTCTCTACATTTAAAGTGCATGTAACGTGTTTTATGAAGTTTTATCAAATTATTTTGAAGAATGTGTTCATAATTCTTTATAAAGTGTTTCATCGAATCCCAAATGGTTTAACCGCCATTTGTGCCACCTAAAAAATGTTAAGTCACGGTACTATAAGCGATACATTAAGTCAAAAACAAGTTACAACTACGGAAAATATGCAATAGCTCGTGCAAATTTTCAATCGTGGAATAAAAAGTACTACAATATATACTTGTCGAAAATGTCACTGCCAAATCTTCTATAGAAGCATCCAATTTATTTGCACACTTTTTTCAATCTGTATATTCATCTGCTGCCTATCCCCTAGTGGGATAAGCATGACTTCTACACATGTACATACCATATCCAACCCTTTTGTTTGCAAAAATAAGCACTACTTAAACACTTTCTCCTGTTCAACATGACTTTCTTAAAAAAGGTCGCTTTCTACTAATCTTGTGGAGCTTACACCTTTAGTAAATAGTGGCTTCACTAAAGATTTACAAACAGACGTTATTTACACAGATTTTAGTAAAGTATTTGACTGTGTCAATCATGACTTGAGTTGAGCGTTTAGAGTTACCATCAAATTTAATTAGTTGGATTTTGTCCTACTTGTCTTTACGTATACAACATGTATTATTTGACAACACAATATTGAATCAAATTGACGTTCTTTCGGGTGTACCTTAAGGGAGTCATCTGAGGCCTCTATTGTTCTTCCATTTTTTAACGACCTTCCAAACTGTGCTTTAGTTACAATGATCCGCTTGGCTACAAACTATTGCCGACAGATCTTAATGCACTTAATTGTTGGTTTAAACGAAATAGTCTAGTTTTAAATTGCGCCAAATGCAAAGTAATGACGTTATGTCGTAGAAACTCTCTGTTAGCTTTATATCTTATTGAAAATTATGCACTTGAGCGTGTTTCTTTCATAAACGATCTTGGTGTCCTTTATGACAAAAATCTTGTTTTTGCTTCGCACATTGATGTAATACACATATGTGACTAAGCAATGAGTTTGGTTGGGTTTATTAAACGTTGGTCAAAAGAATTTAATGACCCATATATCACGAAACTCTTATTTACGTCATTACTTCGTCCTACACTAGAGTATGTCTCTTGTGTTTGGAATTCACGATATACAACGTATCAGGTGCAGTTACAATCTGTGTAAAAGCAATTTCTTCTTTTTGCTTTGTTAAATTTGGGGTGAAATTCAAACACAAACTTACCATCATCGACAAAAATTAATAAATCTACCCACACTTGAAAAACGTAGAAAAATGCTAGGGGTATTATTTATCCAGAAGTTAATCGCTGGTGATGTTGACTGTCAATATTTAGTGCAATTGCTAAACTTTTCACTGCCATCCCGGTTTACAAGAAATTATTCATTGCTCCACCTACACATGAGTAAAACAAATTATGCAAGCCATGATCCATTACGCATTTTGTGTTCTACGTATAATAGATTTTACAATTTGGATCTTGTCTCTCCAGGCCTCCCTTTACATCTAGTTAAAATCAATTTATCTAATATTAATGTTAAATTTTATGTTTAGGTTTAAGTTAAGTTCATTTATGTTTATAGCAGCATTTTTATTTTTATATGCTTGCATGTTTTAATAAATAAAAAGAAATACATTAGAAGGAACATCACAGGTTCATGCCAGCATAAACAAAATTAATTAAAAAAAATTTACAATTAATTTACAAAAATAATCAAGAACAGTGCTTTCACCAGATTAATTCAGGTCTGAAGGGTAGGTCCCAGGGGGGTGACTTTTTTGAGCCTCCTTTTGTGTTGACTGTTCACCAGTTTAATTCAGGTCTGAAGGGTAGGTCCCAGGGGGTGACTTCGTTTGAGCCTCCATGTGTGTTGACTGTTGTCGAGTAAGTGATTATCATGATACTCCAGTCTGGAGATGAGAATTTTCATGAGAAATTTTTTTTATGTACGAGTACTGCTTTTCGCGATATCGGCCATATTAAAGACTATGTAATATATTTTCAAACGTGATTTTGGCTTTTATTCTGATTTTTTGCTCACAGAGAGCATAATACATTTTAAAATTTATTTATATTTGTTTGCAACTTCTATCAATTAGGTATAACACCCCGAAAACGTCTACGTTGTTTTCAAAGGTGTGCTGGAAAACCACTTTAGTCTCTACAAAATTGTGAATTGTAAATTTAAACCCTTATAGTAGCAACAAATTTTTATTAAAAAATCATAGAAGCTAAAATTTACACCCTCTAAATAAAATAAATGAAAGCTTTGCTGTTTCACTTTCGTTACTTTTTATACCCGTAACATATAGTGTAGACGGGTTTATTCAGTTTGTCTGAAAGTTTGTAACGCATTAAACGAGGCATCGTGATCTTTATAAAGTATATATATTCTTAGTCAGCTCAATGAAAATTAAAATAGACATGTCCGTCTGCCAGTATGGTGAGCCCGTGTGGTGAGCGGGCGGTCAAGAATACTACCACAGCAGGCTCAGCTTGACGTAGGAGCCGTCTAAAGAGCGATTCCACGATTTGTCGGTTTGTCGGTTTGTCGGAGGAATGGTTATCCACGACGTAAAAAACAAACCCGTGAGACACACACAGATGTGTTAATCTACCCGTGGACAATTCCGCACCTGGAACGTCCGAACCCTTAACAGGGATGGTGCAATAGATTTTATTACCACTCTTGACAACTTCAGAGCAGACATTACAACTATCCAGAAAATGCGATGGACTAGTCACGGTTGCATAAACTTAGCAACCTGCAACATCTACTACAGTGGCCATGAGAGGCAACACATATTTGGATGTGGCTTCGTGGTTGGTAATAAACTCCGCAGACTCGTCTCCAGGTTCACAGCTGAAGATGAACGTCTCGCCTCGATACGCATCAGAACTAAATTTTTCAAAATTAGCCTTATATATGTACACGTCCCGACAAATGTTTAAGATGAGATGAAGAAAGACGAATTCTATAAGCGATTAGAAAGCCTCTACGATCACTGCCCCAAGCATGACATGAAAATTGTCATCGGTGATTTCAACGCACAAATTGGGAGAGAATAAATATTTCGACCTACCATCGGTAAATTTAGCCTACATGACACCACCAATAGTAATGGAGAAAGGCTAATCGACTTTGCTGCGGGCAGAAACAAGATCATAAGTAGTACCAGATTCCCACACCTCGAGATTAACAAGGCAACATGGCGTAGTTGCGACCTAAGTATCCGATCCCAAGTAGATCATGTGGTGATTGATGTTAGGCACTCTTCTAGCGTGCTTAATGTAGGAGCGTACAGAGGTCTTAACATCGAGTCAGACCACTACCTTATTCTAGCCAAGGTACGTACTAGACTCAGCACAGCGCACGCCAAGCGAGCTACCATTCAACGAAAGCTAGATGTTGGTAGGTTAAAGCCACAGTTGACTGCCGCTGCATTATCAACAAGGGTCTCCCATCTACTCCGAGAGAATCCTCCGGCCTCCGACTGGTTAAACGATCAGTGGAAGCGTATCTCAAACTCATTAGCTACGGCAGCCAAAGAGGTTATTGGCTACACTAAACCTCGAAGACAGATATGGTACGATGAGGAATGTCGCATCGCTACTGCAGAGAAGAATATAGCACGAATTCTGCAGGCGGGAGCAACACGAGCTGTTGTTGAGCGATTTAGGGAGAAACGGAGAGAGGAGAAACGCCTGATCAGACGAAAGGAAAGAGAACTAGAAAGGCGTGAAGTGGAGGAGATTGAAATTATGGGTAGCAGAAACGAGGACCGTGGTTTTTATCAAAAAATCAAGCGTATGACCGATGGTTATAAGCAAGGAGCTTCGTCCTGCAGCCTGCAGATGAACAAGGAAACATGTTAACAGATGTCCAGGTATCACTAAGCCTGTGGAGGAGCCACTTCTCTAACCTACTTGGGGGCGAAATTTTAAACTTAAGCTTTTTGGTTCCTGGCAGTTTGTGTGTCGGAATTAGGGTGCCACGCCCATTTATAGGCATAGCTCATATACAAATTTACCACCCATTTTCGAATTTTTGTATGAAAATACTTATTATTTCTGTTTTTTTTTGTCCTATTTTTTTTGCATGTCAAATCCAATGTATACTCTTTTACTAAGCGACTTGATTTAGCTCGTAGGACCAAATACGTACAATGTCTTGCACACGTGAATACTGATTTAGAACTAACTTCATTTACAAGTTTACTCTGCTTATATACTACTAGCAACTCGACCAGGCTTCGCACGGGTGCAGGTACCCGTGGCTTTGCTCCTCACCACCCACCCCCTTTTTTTTTCTCCTCCCCTCACCCTTTTTTTCCTCCTTTTCTTTTCTTCTCTTTTTTTCTTTTTCTCCTCCATTTCTTTTTTCCTTTTTTCTCCTTTACTTCTATTAATATTTCATTATGTGCTATGAATGTATAAACAAATTATCTATTCGAAGAATGGATAATTCGTGATCCGTCCATAGGGTTGAAATGTCGTAGTGTCATACAAACGTCGCTGGTATCGATCATAAAATTTTTGGTGTGTGTTGTGATGATGTGTTTTTGGTAATCCTTAGGATGCCATGTCAATTCTTATCGCAGGTAAATAAAAAAAAGACAGCGAAGCCGATGTTTATGTTAAAACAACCAAGGTGCCACTCTCATTTTTTGGTACAGCTTCCATAAAAACATACGACCCATTTTTGAGTTTTTACATGAAAACACTTATTATTTCTGAATGAATTTAATTAAAATTTAATAAAATATACTTCCAATGTCCACCTAATATAATATACAGCCCGCCCCATTCAAACTTTCGTTATGACAATCGCAAGATCGCATTTTTTCCCATTTCAAAAATCATTTGTGTCCAAAATGTATTAAATTTAATTGAAGTGCCATTAATATTAATCAGTTAAAAACACATTATGAAATAGGTGTAATGATTTGTATCGACGGACACGCTTATAAAACTGACAAAACCGCAAAAACTCTGGAATCAACATTTGAACCGGAAAGGGTTTTTCATCATAAATACAATGATAGTATTTACAGTACCAACAAAAACGCATATCATCTTCAAAAAAAAAAAAAAAATAATAATTCTTAACATTACGCATTGTTTTGAATATGCTAGTTAATTTTTTTATCTGCTTGGCTATGTCTTTAAGGTTCCTTGCTCATTTCTATCCAACTATAGCTCGTATGCTTCAAATTTCTGTTTATTAAAGGAAACGTCGTAGACCCATATAGTATATACATTCTATATAAGCTTGTTGAGACAAGTCAATCTAGCCATGTCCGTCTGTCTGTTTGCCGCTGTGTTATTCATTCGCTTTTTAAGATATTTAACTGAAATTTTAAACTAAAGCATTTCTCGGCAACGACTTGGTTAAGTTTGAAAATAAAAGTGCCACACCCATTATATAATTACAGCAACCATACAAAATTACCCAATTTTTTTTTTTAACTTATGTATAAAAATAGTTATTACTTATAAATGCATTCACTTCAAATTGGGTTAAATCTAATCTAATGTCATCCTAAAATAGGATTTATAGAATTAACGTAGTGATAGATTTAAAAGCAAAAACTTAAAAAACCTTGTCAACATTTTTCTTGCTGTTCGCAGATAAAATATAAATTTGTGTGCATAAATCAATTAAGTGCAGTATTTCGCAATTATAATGCATTTTAAAATTAATACAAGGGCAATTAGTGAAAAAATTAAAACTCCCAAATTATTTACGACTAAATCGTCTACTGACGATTTAAAAGTCAGACATTTAGAATTTTTATTTTTTTAGACCCTAATTATAAAGAAAAATTACAAAAAAGTATCAGTTTATCATAAGAGTATACATTTTAGCTACGACGATATTAAATAAGCAAAAAAATCACAAATTTGTAGAAGTTTTCAAAACAATTAAAGTTGTTTTTCAGCACACTTTTGAAAAAAGACCGTAAAAATCTATTGGTTGTTTCATTTCTAGCACATACTAGATAGTAATGACTATTAATAAAGATAAGGTTCCGAATAATTACATATTGCATTTATTTTTAACCAGTACGAAAATATGCAATGCAAATATGTAAGCTTAATTATGTTGTTTAATATTTTAAACTGTTTTTTTTTAATTGAAAACCAAAAGGCACATTTCATACATTTCAAAAACTTAATATACCCTATAAAGTATATATATTTTTATGTGTCTATCTGTCTGTCTGTCCGTCCTGATGTCTGTCGTATGTAAACGACTATTTCGGAGGCTATAAGAGATATGGTCACCATATTTTAATGGGTACCCCCCTAAGATTCACTCTTACTCGGTTTTTAATATGGTTTTTATAATAGTTGATTTGGCAATAGTCAATTAATTTGATAAATGCGCGAGAAACTCGATACGTTACTCTTTACAGGTAAGAAACTTATATTTTGAAAATGAGTATATAAAAACAGATCAACATAATGTAGAACTGTGGGCTTACAATGATGAATGAGATCATTTTAACACACATTTTTATATAATTTTTGTTTTAACGTTCGTATCAATAGTAATATTATGCAGTGGTTTACAGATACGGATATAGTCTTGACTTTTATATATATTGTACATTGTAAGGTCAGTAATAACTCTTTCACAAATTTTTCGATAAACTTCTAATATACATTTATAATACATATGTATGTGTGGCGGGTTTAAAAAATCGACTTAAAGTTATAAAGTAAAACTGTTATATAGTATGTAAAATTTAATTTTGTCAAAAGTCTCATAAGTAACGCTGCTTAGTATTTCCATCTTGGATCGGGTAAAGAATAAATTTTTTTCTAATGAATCATCGGAGTTTCAAGATTACACATATAGCTGTTTTGAAATATGCTGCTGGATCCTTAGGCACAAACGTCCACACCGCCCTGTAACCATTTTAAAATAATTCTGGCGAGCGTGGTGCAATCATAGAGATAAATTAATTTACTTTTCGAAAAACAGGAAAGGGAATGTTGTCAGAATTAGTACAAAAGCATTACTATGAATTTGTCGGAACGTTTGTAACGCTTTAAATGGGAGATAGAACATCTATACATTTAGCAATGTAATGTGTATGATGGTTTTTATAGTTCATTAAAGATACTGAAGATTTACCTGTTTACAACTTCCATTGAATGCAATGTTATGTCCATTTTAACAAGAATGTGAAAATACTCAGTTATATCTGCAACACTCATTAACCTGAGTAGAATTTCGATTGATATTAATGGATTATTTTCGACTAGTTGAGGAAGCTGTAAAAAGAGTCACAACAATATTACCAGATTGAATGTACGATCCTTTAGTTATGTATATGTACCTTTGCTGGTGTTAGTCCATATTGATGAACAATGTTTTTGTGCCGCATTAGGTCATCAAAAAGAATTTGCTGATCTTGCAGACTTAACGGTTGTACAAATGCTTGTTCTATGAGGTGTTTTGTGTTTGGAGCTATATAGTTTGATCTGTCGTATAAAATTTGGTGGCACATACTATTCGTTAGATCAAACCACAACAATTCATCTTCGAAATCCATTAATGGTGGAGCAATCAATAAAAATTTTGACGCACTGTCACACTCTACTCGATTTATTTCATCCATTATTATTAATTTGATTAAAAATGCAAATGTATTTGTTTTCAAAATTTGCAAAAAGTTAACAAATTCATTTAGCTTTAATATCAAATTGTAGGGATGAATTTTTAGTTCAACATTTATCGATTGTTGTCAATCACAACGAACTTATCATCGAATATTTCTAACATTTGAAACACAATCCATACAATTGTTGGTATGTCAATACTTTAATATAGCAACCAAATAAAATTTACTCAGCTTTAATTTTAGTTTTTGCAAAATTTTTGTAGCAAATCGTAACATATTTCGCAATATTTCAGTAGAGTCGATAACTGTCTTGAAATTAGAAAAACAATCTGCTGGAATAAATAGTATGTTTCAGTTATTTTTAGTACATTTTTTTCTGAGTGCATTGAGTACTTTGTCTTGTAATAATTTGTTTAGTTAACACAACAGAAATAAATGGATCGCAACAAGCCGTCGGTATCGAATCGGGGTCAGAAAAAAATACCGTCGCATCATGGCGGTGAACTATTTCCACTTGGGTCAAAGGGTTCAAGAGATGAAACAAAACAAAAAATTATTCCTGCGAAAAATGTAACATCCGCGGTATCAAATATAGAACGGAAACGTGAAGCGCCATCAAGTGTTGGCAATGCTAGTAAAAGATTGCGAATGAACATCAAGGAAGATGCTTCTGTTGCAAATCATTATGAACTTTGGGAACAATATGCCAAAGACTGTGATCCAGTCGATTTAATTGGATCGATATATACAGCGATTGATCAAAACGACAACGAATCTATTGTTTACTTAATTTGTGGTATACTTAAATCTGTAACTTCGTCTAACATAAGAAGTAAAGTAGATTCTATACCATTTTTGGCTCTAAGCTATTTGGGAAAGTTGCAACCAAGTTTTTTTGGCAATGAAGTGGTAACTACAGCTCTTCTTTCTATATTACGGCGTGACATTAATATTAAAACCCGTTATACATCAAATACCCATATAATTGCTACAAATCTGTTAGTCAAAGGCTATATGGAAAAGACATATTGGCCAGAAGTATTTTTACGTACATACATTGAAGATGCGGTTAATGATCGTTTCTGGGCAGATAACGAATACTGCGCACCATTTACTAAAAATATATCTTCGGCTTTTAAGACAATAACACCACCACTAGGGCAATTAAGATGTGATGGTACTACAAGTTCGATTTCGTCCACCCAAACTCACAGAGACATAAATCTCGATGACGATTCTGGTGATAATTCAATACAGGGTTTGGATTCTGGTGTACATACTAATGTTGATCAATTGGATCACTTGATTTCACATTGCAGTATACAAAAACGATTTGCAGACAGTGTTGTCGAAAAGTTTGTGGTAGACGCAATAAAAGATCAACTAAATAAGCGGCAGCAACAGGACAACTATACCAAAAATTTTTTGAAATTTTTGTGCAGCACATCAGGCTTAGCAGATGTAAGAAGCCTCTGTATATCCAGGTTAGAGGTTTGGATTCATAACGGAAAGCTGGTAAAACTCGCCCAACAGCTTTTGGCTTATATTTGCTTTAACATAAAGTCGAAATTAAGCTTGGATCACGAGGTTCTGGGAGTGCTTGTGAGGATGCGCTTAAAAACAAAGCCGCTCATTAATCAGTACATGTTATGTCTCAAAGAAATTCTTAAAATGCAACCAGATATTTTAAATATTGTTTTAAAGTTGGTAGTTCAGAACGAACTATCGAATACAAGAAATCCTAACAATATGGGAATGCTTGGTAAGATTTAGTTACAAAATTAGTAATGTGTTGTTATATATACCCTGACGAGACGAGTCAATCTAATCTATTGATTATATCATTTTTCAGGCAGCAGTGCTTTAAAGTTGTGCTTTGGTCAAGTTTGCTAGCATAGCGAATTTAGTTATAGTCCTAGTTGATTGCGATTCGAGATATGCCATTTCTCTTTAATGATAATATGCTTGTTATAAACAGAAGCCCTTGTTCTTGAAGATGTTGAAACAACATAAAATGTTTCTTCACGCTTTTTATGCTGTTTAAACAACTTCAAGAACAAAAATACGTAAGAATATAACTATGCGGGTTCTCCAATGAAAGACCGACTTAGATATATTAGTACCCAGAATCTACCCAGCAGTACTGGCATAGTCCAATTTATGTTGACTGGTACACTCGAGCTAGTCAATGAATAGTTATGGCTGTTGCAGAGTCGATATTTACTGACATATAGTACATAGCTAGATCGACTTAGCAATAATTTCAAAATATATTTAGTAACATTTTTTTTTTATTTATTATGTCATTACAGCTACAATGTTTCAAACGCTACCTGAGCAATCAGCAACAAATTTGGCTGAAATATATCAAGAATTTTTACTTCAGCGAGAAGATTGTTTACGAACATTACGTGTTTTTCTTCGAGAGCTAGTACGAATGCTTCGTTTTGATGTAAATATTGTACAGTTTTGTAAAGTTTTTCTTACGGAACGGCTAGATTTAAAACTGCAAATCGAGCAGTCTGAATTTACGGAAAGAATATTCCATTCAATGGTTGACATTGTTTGCTTGTGTATGCTACTCTCTGTTACACCACATGCTCGTGAAGCTTGTTTAACACTGAAAACAAATAGGGATTTGAAAAACAGCCAGGTATTAATTAAGTTTTATAATCAAATGTCACAAATACAGCTGGATGCCATATCGTGGATGTATGAGACAGTACCAAATCAGTTTAAAATTCAAAGCACTGAGTATAATCAAGCGGTGCAAAAGTTGTTGCTTTTGGAAAATCCAGAGCAATACTCCCGATCTGATCAATGGCCTTCAGAACCGGAGCGAGCTACTCTTTTAAAAATGATATCTGAAACACCAGTTCACGAGGAAACACTTTTACGTATTATTTTAATAGGAATTACAAAGGATATTCCTTTTACTATTGCTGAAACATTCGATATAATACTTCACGTTATTAAAAGAGTCTCTGCAATGAAAGTGATAAATTGTCCAGCTGTTCAAGCAAACAAATTTGATATAATAGATTTTCTATTTAGTATGTCGGAGTACCACCCCTCCAGAAAACATAATTCTTCCTTCGCATTATGAAGCACCAAAACTGGCAATAATTATTTATTACTGGAAAGCGTGGCTAATTTTATTGATGATATCGGCGCACAATCCTTCGACTTTTGGTGCCTTTTGTTGGGATCACTATCCAACTATGAAGATGCTTATGGAAATGTGCATAACTAATCAGTTTAACAATTTAACTCCAAAAGATGATCTTCAGGTAAGAATGATCCTCATTAATTCATTCTTTTTATGGATTAACAGAGTTTTTCTTAATCCTTTGTCCATATTACTTAGATGTTATCGGTGGAAAAAGAACACATTCTACAATACGAAACTTATTTGGCGGCACATACTTTACCACAAGCTGTAATCACAGAGGAAAATGCATTGTTAATTTCACAGTTAATGCTTATGGATCCCATGGGACCTGCACGTAAAATACCAACAGTAGTTCTTGATCAGCTTAAGTTCCTGAACGAAACCTATAAAATGGGTCATATGTTTTGTCGATGCCGTAAACCTGACCTACTTCTAGATATAATTCAACGTCAGGGTACAACTCAGTCGATGCCTTGGTTATCGGATCTTGTACAAAACAGTGAAGGAGACTTGAATCACCTTCCAGTACAGTGCCTTTGTGAATTTTTACTTTTTAATGCGCATACCATCAATGAAGATAACGGTCGCGATGGCGAACTTGTCGAATTCTTACGAAATCTTATAATGGACCCTTATTCTGTTAAACAAACTGTTTGCGAAGTACTAGATTACATATTCCGAAGGCTTTCATCCACAGTCAAACAGTCGAGAACATCTGCTTTGGCTGGCATAAAAATTTTATTTAAAAGTTTAAGTCAATATGAAAACGAGTGGCTTTTAAAATCAATTCCGCTAACACCTCACTTTGGCGACGTTCGACCGTTCATCATTCCTCAATTACGAGCGGCATGCCAAGTAGAAAATTGTCCGGAATTAGTAATGTCATACATACAGTTTATAGCTGCACATACATTAAATGACCCTGTTAATGAAATGTTAGATCACGTCATCGACATGGCCCAACTTATTGTGGAACGAAGCACAATGTTCCAACATATTGTAATATCGCCAGATGCTACATGTGTTAATCATCAAGATGAGAATCGAATCCAAACACTGAAATGTTTGTTCGTAATGTTCAACAATTATATAATTAAATTGCGCGAGTATAACGAGCCATATGAATGGACAGAGTATCCTGATTTGTTAATGGTACAATTTGATGATGGAGTGCAATTACCTCTTCACATTAACATAATTCATGCTTTTATCATACTTCTAACGTATTCAAGCAACAATATGGGTGAATCAATACCAATTCTTGAGTATTGGTTTCCTCCCGGACGTCCAGCACCTATTGCTTTTTTGCCAAATTTGCCACAAGAACCAGTTCAGTTGCTACCCGACTGGTTAAAATTAAAAATGATTCGTTCGCCAGTTGAGCGATTAATTGAGGCAGCATTGCATGAGCTGACACCTGATCAAATAGTACTATTTGTTCAAAATTTTGGCACACCAGTTAATTCAATGTCAAAATTATTGGCTTTACTCGACACCGCCGTTCTTGAGCAGTACGATGCTGTAAAAAATGCTATTTTAAACAAAGCATACCTGGCTCAACTGATTGAAATTCAACAGGCACGTGGTGCGAAAAATGGGCACTATACCGTCCAAGCTCTTGAGTTACATTCCCATTCGCAAACAGTTCCCGATTTGCCTAAATTTGAAATTCAATTGTTAGAGAATACCCATGTTGCTATCTATAAACCAAAAGCTTCTCAACTATCTTCTCAAAACTCTCCAAAAGAAATTGAAGAAACTTTACAAATGATTTTGAAATCGCCTCAGTCTTGTGCGTTTTCCAACTACAGCCATCATAACATATTACATCAATTGCTAATGAAAAATATAACGCAAACATCGTTTAGTTCACCTACATCTACATGTTCGACATTGATAAAAGCCATACATTGTTTATTGTATGCAATAGAGAGTGACTGTATTCCAACGAATAGAAATATTTGTTCGCTATTCCGGACGATTCTGAATGGAAGTCAAACACAAAAATGGTATGATTCAATTGAACGAGTAATTATTGAAAGAACTGCAAAAGTTGAAAAGTTGACTAGTAAACGCCCCGACAACAATTTTGAAAACATCCAATTTATGTTTAAAAGCGCAAAGCAGATTCAGCAAACACAAAAATTTCGGCTACACGACAAAGCATTACAGAACAAAACAATTATTAATAAAATGCTTCAAAGAATTACCAATTGGCATCCTAGTTGCAGTTCTGAAGAACCTGAATTACAAAAACAAAATTTGCTTTGTCACAATGGTTTGTTTGTGGATTGGCTTTTAGAGGCCGATCCCGAAATTATATCAATCGACGCTTTAAGCATAAAGTTTTTGTTTTCTCGACAATGTAGTATATTTCGATTCTATTTGCTGACATCTATAAACCATCAAACCAATTGGGAAACTATTGTTCATATTGCGCACTATTTGTTCACACAAAATAACTTACATTTGGACTATAGCACGGTGTTAAACTATTTCGAAGCACTTATAAATAACCCAAAGTTGTGGAAGGGACGCGACAAATGCTTATCAAAATCAACGAATTTGCCTAATCAAATTTTTGTGCTAAATGATTTTGAATTGCGTCCATTTACTGAGTTTATTTTACATGAAGGTGTAGTCGAGAAGCAAAGCGATATTGCAAACTACGACTACAAACTATATAAGCGCATGAGCCTTTTATTTAGAGTCACTGGAAAAAAAAAACTTTCGATGGTTAAGTTTGTAGACTATGTGAATGAGAATGGTTGTTCGGACACGCTTAAGCTGCAATTGCTCCAACAACTCTACGTGTTGTATCCTTCTATTAAATTTCATAAATTGCAGAAAATTGATGAAAAAATATTTAAGCTTCATACGTTGAAAGGATGTCAGGCTGATAAAGTGTCAAATTACTTGATCACTTGCCTTGGCAGCTTAGTTGGAAAAAAAGATTTTGAAACGTTATCAAGTGATACTGAGCTATTAATCAGAAAATTAGGTGCATCACATCCGTTGTTATTTTTAAGGCAACTAAGCGTACTTTCATCTTTGATCCAAGGCCGAGCACAAAATACAATTCAAGCGCTACGAGAGGAATACCATTTTCATCGATTTGTGCAAATCTTGAGAGCCTTGGAATTACTACAGCCAATGATTTTCGAGGACACATATGAAATAGAGTTGCAAACAACCTTAACGTGTTATTTCAACTTTTTCAAACATCACAGTTCGGTTAAGGAAGCCTATCAGATTCTTGTTAAATTTGTGCAAATGCTGCAATCTTATATAAACATAAATCCTTCCAGTGCCCTTCTTTTTATTGAACACTACGTGGGAATATTATTAGAACTTGCTGCAAAGTATACATCCATTTCAACTTTGCAGCAATTAGTGCAAGTTTTAGCACTGATGCAGCATAAATCGATTTCTTCCAATGAGCTGGATGACGATGACGTGAAGCATGACTTTGAATTGGATGAATCTATTGATTTAAAAGCACCGAATAAATCCGCGTCTGCAGCAGCAACAGAAGTCGAATCAATGGAGCTAATTTCTAATTCTACCCATCTTGATATTGGAAGTAGAGGTGCATTTTCATTTGTGATTTCAGGATCATATAACAAATCAAACTCATCGAATATTTCACCTCACTTTCTTAATTTAATTAAAATTATCAAACAATCTAACGCAGAGGATTTGATATTAGGACCACTTCAGGAGATAGAATGTCTCACGTCGAAGAGATTCTCATTTTTGCACGAACTCTTTGACAGATTGTTGGATTTAATTTTTTTCACATAGCGCTCAAATAAGATCGATATCTTTTATTATACTGATACGCCACCTAAAATACAATCCAGGTCACTCCGATGTCAACAAAAGCACGTTAAACGCATACATACAATGTTTACGTGACGAAAATTCTTCTGTAGCCGCCACTGCTATCGATAATCTGAGTGATATGACTTTACTTCTTCAAGAGCATACTACTGAAATTCTTTCAGTAGCATTTTCTCTCGGTCTTCGTTCACGTCTTAACACAAGTACACAGATAAAGCGGGTCTTACAAACAATGATGCTGCAACATGGATACTAATTTTTTTTAAACTAATTTTTTATGTAAATAAAAATGAACCACCAATCATGATGGTGATATAGAGTCAAAAAAGTAATAAAAAGTGTTTTTAATAGTTTAGAGAACTAAAAAAAGTAAACATTTCAGACCATTTAATTATTTTTTAAATAAGTAAATAATATTTAAATAAATACGAACACACATACATATGTGTAAAAAAAAGACGTGAGTTTCAGTTTGAAGTATTTAGCTATGAAAGTTAATCGTAAGTAAACTTATCACAAACAAGCAAAAACGTTAACTTCGGTAGCACCGAAGCTCAAATACCCGCAATACGAAACCTTAATAATTTTCTTGAAATATTAAAAAAATGGAAGGTGAGTTTGTATGGGGTCTATATGTTATAGTGGCCCGATCCTTGTGATATCGGTAGCATATTCATATGATAACAGTAGAAGTGATTTTATCCAGATTGGAGTGAATATATCTATAAGTAGGAACAATTTTCATACAAAATCTAAAAAATGGGTGCTAGGTTTGTATGGGGGCCATATCAAAAATGGGCGTGACATTCTTCTTTTGATATTAGATGCCACTAGAAGTGCTTTTACCAATTTTGTAGTTAACACATTCATAATTAATAACTATTTTCATACAAAAAATCGAAAAAAGTGGCAAGTTTGTATGGGGTTTATATATAAAAATGGGCGTGGCACCTTTCTTTTGATATTGGATGCCATAAGAAGTGCTTTTACCCAATTTGTAGTAAATATATTCATACATAATAACTATTTTCGTACAAAAAATCGAAAAAAGAGGTCCGTTTGTATGGGAGCTATATCTAAAAATGGGCGTGGTACTTTCATACTCAAACTTGAAATGGTCGTTGCCGAGAAAAGCTTAAGTTTCAAATTTGAGCTAAGTATCTCCAGTAGTCTGCGAGTAAATCGCGTTGAAATAAACAGACAGACGGGCATGGCTTAATTGATTCGTCTTGTCGAGCTGATCAATAATATATGTATATATACTTTATGGGGTCTCCGATGCCTCCTTTAATGCGTTACAAACTTGAAAATGCATTACAATCTATAAAAAATACTAAATTTAATTTTTTTTACATTTTTAAAAATATTAACTGTTTGCTTATAAAACTTACAAAATCTTATTATTTCTGTGGTGCAAAGGAAAATGTGCTTAAGTCGACTTAAGCGAGATATTGAGATAAAAATACTACGCTGATCTCCATGCTAAATTTGAATTATTTTGTACGATTTTCAGGAAGTTATAGACAAATTAATTTTTGCTTATTAACACTTTTACGTACAATTTCAAATTATTTTAAACTTAGAAAGTGCTCTCCTGTAAAACGGTAAAATCAGACTTAAGCAGTTTTTCCTTTTTATAAAAAAATTGCTGTTCATTAAAAGAGTAGTACAGTTGCAACGTGGAACTTTATATGGCTCCAATTCATATGTTTATGATGGTAACACATACTATATGTACTTTTCTGATAGTTTATTACATTTAATTTTTGATTCCATAATATGTATTTAGAATAGCCGCTATATGTGTGGAAGACAGCCTTTAGAAAAGTGAGGATACCTAAAAAACTTAGGCCAATCGGAGAAAATTTAGAGGTTCCGACTATAGCCTAAAGTTAAAAAATTAACCTCAAGTTAGGTGAAATAAAAATTGTTTTCTAAAACTATGCTGTTTCTTATAAATAATGATTTTATAGTAATCTTAATATCGAAATGCAGTAAAAGTAAACAAATATATTCAGTTTGTCAGAAAGTTTGTGACGCATTAAAGGAGGCATCGGAGACCCCATAATATATATATTCTTGATCAGCTCGATGAGACAAGTCGATCTAGCCATGTCCGTCTGCCTGTCTGTTGCGAGGTGATTCATTCGCTCAGATTCAAAGACATTGAGCTGAAACATGAAACTTAAGAATTTCTCAATCCTACGGTATTATGTATGCATGGTATTATTTATGCATGTGTTCACTCCAATTCTGGTAAAACCACTTCTTATGTCATCCAATGTCAAAACCAAGGTGCCACGCCCCTTCTTAAGTATAGCTCCTATACAAACTAACCGCCCATTTTTTAATTTTTGTATCAAAATAGACAATAAATATAAATATATTCACTCCAAGTCGGGTAAAAACACTTCTTAAGTCATCCAATGTCGAAACCAAGGTGCAACGCCCATTTCTAGGTATAGCCCTCATACAAACTTACCGCCCATTTTTGAATTTTGGTATCAAAATAGGTATTATTTACCTATTATTTATTTTAAACACATCTATGTACACACCACCGAAGGAATGGACCATTATAACGAAAGACCCTATACAAGCTTACCTCTCAATGTCTGATATTTCCAAGAAAATTATTGATATATCTTTATTTTAAGCTTAAAATATGAAACCAATATTGTGAATAAAATTTATTTGTGTCAGACCATTGATCCTCATCCATCCTATCTCGAAATTCTATTTATGCCATTAATGAACACATATAAACTATTTAAAGGTTCATGTATGTATGTGGGTATTTAAGCTTCGGTTTCACCGACTTTAATACAATTTTTATACCTGTTACACATAGTGTAAAACTGGTATATTCAGTTTGTCGGAAAGTTTGTAACGCATTAAAAGAGGCATTGGAAACCCCATAAAGTATATACGAGTATATTATTGATCAGCTCGATGAGACGAGTCGTTTTGGCCATGTCCGTCTGTTTGTTGCTGCGCGATTTATTCGCTCAGTTAAAGTTTTAAAGATATTGAGCTGAAATTTTAAACTTAAGCTTATCTAGATACTTTCCTGTGTACTTTCTACGTTAAAATCAATGTGCCACGCCCACTTGTAGGTATAGCTCCCATACAAAAGTACAACATTTTGTCAAGTTCTTATTAAAAAAAATTTATTTATAAAGCGAATGGCTTTAAATATGGTACAAATGCTTCGTATTCCATACCAAATCTTCAGTTTAAAATTGGTTCAAATCGTACCGCGAATTTCTAAATTTTAAAGAATATTTTTAATTTGTTTTCTATGTTGTTTTAATTTGTTTTCTATTTCATACGAAGATCTATTCACGTCAAATGATGTGTAACAGGTATATAAACCCTTCCATATCCTATTAAATACTCTTGAAAACATAAGAGTATTTATTAACGTCAATAACGATCGGCTAACGGTAGCTCATAAGGCTGCAGCAGACAATTTTTTTGGCGAATGCGTAACAAAATTGTCCAAAGTAGCTAATAAAAAGGATGTGTGCATAAACGTATCACACAATCATAGTGAGTCAGACGATAAAAAAATTGAATACTCACTAGAGAAAATTGGGTCCCCTACCAAGGATAATTAACTTAAAAACAAGAAAAAAAAGTTAACTTCGGTTGGACCGAAGCTTATACTTATACCTGTTACACATCATTTGACGTTGATAGACCTTCGTGTGCAGCATTTGTATTAAATTTTATCTTAAAATAGTAAACAAATTAAAAATATTTTAAAAAATTTAGAAATTTCGCGGTCCGATTTGAACCAGTTTTAAACTGAAGATTTGGCATGGTATACGAAGCATTCGTACCATATTTGAAGCCATTCTCTTTATAAATAATTTTTTTTTTTATAAGAACTTGATAAAATGTTGTACTTTTGTATGGGAGCTATACCTAAAAGTGGGCGTGGCACATTGATTTTAACATAGAAAGTACCCAGGACCTAGAAAAGCTTAAGTTTAAAATTTCAGCCCAATATCTTTATACAGTGGACCCTCGGTTAACGAACTTAATTCGTTCCAGAAACTTGTTCGTTATGCGACACGTTCGTTATCCGAAACCGAATATTTGCATATAAATCAATGTAAAATAAAATAATGCGTTCCAAGTCGAAAAAAGTAAACGCTAAAATACTTCAATTTCAAATTTTATTAAAAGAAAGTTACATAACATAAACAAATTATTTAAAGTAACTGAATATTGGACGGAAAAGACAATCTAAAATGAAAAAAACACAGAAAAAATTAAAAAAAATTATGTTTTTATGATACCTACATACATGCATACCAAGTTCTTCTTAAAGAGAAAGCTGTCTAGAGTCGTTTGGTTTTGTCGACGCTTCAAAATTTGTTGAAAATGAGCCACAGCATTATCATTGAATAAATCTGTTGCACGTTTAGCCACCGCCTTATCCGGATGATACTTTTTAACGTATGATGCCACAGACTCCCACTTATTAATCATTTTTTTCGAAAAAATTTCGTTCGTTGTGACAAACTTCGTTCGTTAATCGAAAATTTTTTTTGAAAAAATTTCGTTCGTTTTTCGAAATGTTCGTTATCCGAGACGTTCGTTAACCGAGGTGTATCTTCATCGAATAAATCGCGCAGCAACAAAAAAGACAGACGGTCATACGGACAGACGGTCATACGGACAGACGGTCATACGGACAGACAGACAGACGGACATGGCCAAATCGACTCGTCTCATCGAGCTGATCAATAATATATATACTTTATGGGGTCTCCGATGCCTCCTTTAATGCGTTAGAAACTTTCCGACAAACTGAATATACCTGTTTACACTAGTGTAACAGGTATAATAAAA
>JAEIFJ010000780.1:0-25124 GCA_018903435.1 Leucophenga varia
ATTATTTTGTAACTCTATTTTGTTTTATAATCTAAACTGTCAGCTGTGCGCTCCTCTTCGAACAACGCTAATATTTGCAATATTCGCAAAATCCAAAGAGTATGTGCTCTAACGTTTGAAAATCTTAAAATTTTAAGTTTGAAGTCGCATAATTTTTCATATTTTTATATAAATCAAAATATATCTGTTCGATACAAATAAAACCGATAACGATAACAGAGATTTGCGGAATTTGAAGCAATTACAAATAAAATCATGATTTGGATGCAGTAGAAAGAAGCGCAGTTTTTCCTATTAAAATCTTTTTCCGGCTAGACACACAAAAGTAATTTTAAGTATTTCTTAAAACTAAGACAAGTATGGTGCTTCAATGCCACCGAATCAAATTTATTCTATTTATTTTTACTTTTCTTAATCAACTTATTAAAAGTTCAACAACCTCGTAACAAAAAAAAAAAAATGTTTTCAAGAAAATATAAAATGCATTCATAATTTATAATATAATTTATTTATAATTTTAAATATTTTTGTTTTCACTTTTATTTGTGTGTTAATTAAATTGTTACACGTTTTGTTTTGCTCAACTGCACGTCATATTTGTTGCTCAATATTTTGAAAATAGCTTAACCCATCTATGACAAATGTTTGTGCTAAAAAATATGAAATATTATTGTTTTTAGAAATTTGCTTTGTTTGCAATAATGCAAAAAAGTAACTTTTCACAAATGTCATTGTGAGCGCAATTGTGAAGAAAACTTTGCAATTCTGCTTTAACAGCTGTTTGAGATTTTGGTTTTATTTATTTTGTATCAAAATTACTTTTTATAAGTGAAAAATATTTTTTTGATAAATGTTATTACTGTATGTTTTTGCATATTTCTTTATTTATTATTTTCTTTGCATATCACTTTAAAGCAAACGTTGATTATACTGAACTTTGACGTGGCTCAGTTTTATTTTCTTTTTTTTTTTGCAATTTTCTTTTGTTTATTTTTTACTCCTCGATAATTTTACAACTGGAAGCTTTAGGCAGTTGTGCCTGTTAATTGTAAGCCGGTCTAAGCTTTAATACTTTTCAAGCGGTTTGTTTAATACTTTGTGTGTGGCGTTGAGAGAAATATGTATATAAAGTATATAAAAAGCAACAGATACATTTATTTTTTTTTTGATGAGCTATATACGACCGATAAATGGGCTAATTTTGAATGTTTGTGGAATTGAATTTTAATAATTTTTACTATAATAAAATAAGAAGTGGTTTCTATATATTATTTTTTTTAAATATCATTTTTTTCGATTTTGTGAATTCAATTCGTTTGAATTCAAATCGCAAATAGATTATCGAATTCAAAATGTCAAGCAGTTTGGAAAGCACTTTTTTTTTTTTTTAATTATAGAATTTTTTATTCTTATTTTCGATAAAATTCAATATGCTCATCCGATTGTGTATAGTACAGTTTTTTTATTTATATTTTTGTTTTGCAATTTTAACTAATTACGTATTAACTTGTTTTGCAAAATAACTGCGTACACAAATAAAAAAGCAGCGCATT
Organism: Leucophenga varia; assembly: GCA_018903435.1. Taxonomy (NCBI): domain Eukaryota; kingdom Metazoa; phylum Arthropoda; class Insecta; order Diptera; family Drosophilidae; genus Leucophenga; species Leucophenga varia. The sequence continues at coordinate 1,554 of JAEIFJ010000780.1, forward strand.
TTAAATTAATTCAAATCCCGTTTTTGTTTTCACCACTTTTGCGCAGAATTATAAACAATTGCAAATATTTTTTCGTCGACTCTACGATAAATAAATTTTAATTCACACACACACAAAACACTAAATTGCAGTAATTAAAGCAGCAGCGTATCATAGTGTATACACAGAAAAAAAAATTATCTAAATTGTAAAATAAAAAAAAAAATTTTAAATTAGAAAAATTTTAAAATGGCACAAAATACTAAAACCAATAAGAACAAACAAGCCAAGCAACAACAGCCGGCAAAAAGGTAAATGATAAATTAATTAAAACTCATTTAAAATAATACTCAATAAAAATTGTATATATAAAAATAAATTGTTTAATATATATATTTGCGTTTTTAATTTCAGAATGTTCAGGAGAAATCACAACAGAAACGTAACAAACAGAGCAGCGAACAAAAAAAGAAATGCGGCTGTTGCAAATGGGTGCTCGGCAGCATATTGTTAGTTGCCGCCATTGGTGGTGTACTCTGTTACGATACTCAGGTGAATGGCAAGGGCGTCTTTGAACGTTCGGCAACAGGTCAGGTGCTAAAGAATGCCGGTTTGCTGCCTCATGTACAGAAGGCCTGGTATACGTCAATGAGTGCCGGTGCGCGTGGCTATAAATGGGCTGAGATTAATGTGCCGCCATACGCTAAGCCAGCATTGCAATTGACAAGCGATCTCTATAAATTAACGCGTAACTCATTACGTAATGCATGCGAAAAGGGACGTCTACTATTCCAGGACAAGTGGCCTGTCGTAGCTAAATTTGTAAGTATAGAAAGTTTTATACACCAAAAAAAGTTGATGACATCAGCTTTTTTTTTATTAATTATATTTTTTTGAGATGCTATTGTTGTTTGCGTTAATTTTTTTTTTATAAATGAGTATTGTAGTTAAATTTAAAAGATAGAAAAGAAACGCTCTTAAGAAACTCGGTTTGTAGCTAAATTTGTTTATAAAAAAATGACTAATTTTCTTAAAATCGACACATACGCTAGACAATAGCTTAAAATAAGCAAACATTTTCAGTCCAGTTAGTTTGACTATGAGATAATTTAGTGAAATTTTGAATAATTTATAGTGTAGTATGGATTTTAATCCAGCAGTTTCCCGGCAAAGTAAAAGGATAAAACAACATAAATATTTATACCTCCAATTCGAGCTTTGCGCGGGTCACCAATGATGTTTGCGGTCGATCGTTGTCCTGATGGAAGAGAATTCTTTTCTTGTTGCTGAATCAGACCGCTTTGGTAAGCGTTGCACCATAGATGAGCAGTTTATGGTAGATGATTCCCTGCCAATCTTACCAAACACAAAGCAAAACCTACCTGGCCGTCAATGCTGGCTTGATCACGGTTCAGGACGATCTTCGAACAAGATCCTTTTCGCATAAGTTCAGCCATGGTTCGCAAATGGAAAACTAGTTCCAAATGTTTTCCAGCCTGAACTCATGCGGCACCATACATCCATATTTTTCTTGTTTCCAGTCTTATGCTGCAAATGCCTCAAAACACTTCGTTCAATTAGCACCAACTCAACACTTGTTGCAGATGCAGAGGAATGGCTTCGGTAGAATATAATTTGATGAGTTGTTATATTTCGTTATTTTTCAAGATTTTGTAATATGGACAGAGAGAAGAACATAACTAAATAACTTTTTGAAGAAGATACATTTTTTCGGCCAAAATGTTTTGTTTCTCAACATTGGGTTTCAGCTTGGGCCTTTCATTCGAACCTTTTATTTTTAGTAAGTTATACTGTATACTAAATCTTTTTCATTTATTATTTTATAGATTGACGAATACGTGCCCGGTCTATCGAAAAGATTGAACTTTTTTGTGCTGTAGATGCTATTGTAGATCTCTATGGTAAATCATTGGAATTCGTGAAGACACAAGTTTTGGTGTAAGTTTCTCAAAGAAAAAGTAAAAATAAATAGTTGCACATATTTTATTAATAAAAATTATTTTTTTTACAGTGGTCGTTTTGTCACCTGAGAATCTAAGCAAGACTCTTAATCAAACACAAAACTTGGCTCACGAATATTTTGTCATTTTCCAAAGAAAGTGGAAACGTATGCAAAACTGAAATGATTTGAAAACGTCAGGCACGTTAAAAATGATCTAAAGTAAAAAGCGCAGCAAAAGTCAACCAACCAGGGAAACCAACATCAGGCCAACCTAAACATATTTTTTAAAAATCCAACAACGAAAAACACCTCAAATGCTGCGCGCTGCATTGTTTTTCCTTTTTTTAGAAAAAAAAATTAAATAAATAAATAAAAAATATACAAAAGTCAAAAACCCTAAAAAAAAAAAATATATAAACCTTTGTAAACTCGTCGTATATTTTCTAATTTTACTTTTTGCTGCTATCAAAAATGCAGCAAAAGAAATCTAGAAGAAAACTATTTTTTTTCTTAATTTACTAGAAGAAAAAAAGTTAAGTTGTGTTTGATTTTTTAAAAACAAATTTGATATTATTTTTAAAAGTCATCATAAAAAAAAAAACGAGTTTAAGCACTGATGAAAAAAACAAAAAAAAACATATAAAATAAATATTTTTAATTATGTAAATTATAATAGTTTCAAATATTACATTTCCAATTGCGCTATCTCTCTATTTTTATTTTTAAAATCATTTCTATTGTATTTTATGAAAATAATTATTTAAATGAAGCCATTTTTTTCCTTCTTTAAATTGAAGTTAAAGTTGTAATGCATTTTCTCCGATTTATATAATAAATTTTTCAAGAGTTAAAAAGAATTTACATAAAAATAAAAAAAAAAAAAAAAAAATTAATGTTTGTAATAATTCCATTGCAATTTCTTTATTTTTAATTTAAGAAAATTGTTTAGATGTGATTTTAAATGCATTAATTATTTGTAATAAAAATAAACTTCATTAAATTTTTTATTTTTTAAAGTCAAAATGAATTTTGAAGTTTTTGTTGAGTGACAGTTTGTTGCGGTTTGTTAGGCCTTCTTTGAAAATGACAATGGGATCAATGTTACTTTTGGCAGAGGTTATTAAAATGGAGGAACATGACGTGTGGGTTGCTTCCACACATTTTCCTCGACAAAGAATGAATCTTAGGTTGATCCACATAAGTCGATTGCAAATTGATTAGTTATTGATACCACATGGTTTGGTCAGGGAGTGACTGACCCTCGCAGTCTAGAGAACAAAGCTGATGCACAGATGACCCAGTGATGGTCAGCGACTGTTCGATGCAGATACAAAACTGGACGCTTCAGCTTAAGTAGTGCAGAATGGGATTGGAAATAATACTGAGGATGGCTAATTTAGTCAGTTGAACCATAGGTTGGACATAGTGTACCTGAAGTATTTTGATTCTCCCATGGTTTTTGAGATATTCCAACCCAAAAAGCGTGAAAGCAGGTCTTTTAAGTTTTTAGGTTACAATATCTCGAAAAGTATGGGAAATGAAATAATTCTGAGCACAATTTCACCATCTTCTCTAATAATAAATTCTCTGCTGACTCTAAATATAAAGGCAGATATGAAAAAGTTCAGCAGTTTTTGAGATATCCCTAATTTGTCTTTTTTTTTGAGTTCTAAAAAAATTGATGTATTAAATTGTAATTATTCTTAAAATAGCAATGGCTAAATATCTTCCCAAAAGTTCAAGACGTAAAACACGACAAAACTCGGATTTTTTTTTAAATTTTCTTTAAAATTGTGCTCAATTCTCGAAAACTTCATTAATAGCCTTAAATTTCATATAAATATCTTTAAAATCGTATTTGCACACCGACACATGACCATAACGGTAACTTTCCAATTAAAGTCATGTGCTCGTGTAACATTGGTCATATGTTCGTTAAATTTACTACAAACAAAACTGTTCTCAGTTAAATTTGTTGAAAATTTGCTTAAAACATACCCCTGCGTTATTTTACATTTTGTCTCCTTTTTTACGGCGAAATCATATGTAACTGTTAACATACAATTCGGAGTCGAACTTTCAAAAGGACCAAATTGTGTTGTTATTCACATCGGCAAATTTTTTCAATCAGTCGCAGGACTCGCGTAACGTGCAACAAATCGTCTAAATGGTTGCTAACGCATCGCAACGCATCAAATGAAACGCGAAGTAAACGAAAGTTATTTATCTTTGCGACCGAGTGTAACTTAGTGAAAAAAAAAATTAATTTAAATAAATAAAATAAAAAATTTTAAATTAAAAAATTTAATTAAAAAAAAATTATTTAACTAATAAAAGATACAAAATGTTAAGAATAAATCTAACAAAAAATAATAAATAATATAATATTTTTTTCAAAAGTGTTTTCTCGTTGTTAAAAAAAAAAAATTCCAAAAAAAAAAAAAAAAAACTAATTTAATTTTAATTTAAAAAAAAAAAAAGTTAAACAAAGTGAAAGTCACTGCCAAGCAAAAAAATTTAAAAATGTTAAAATAATTTTTACTTGAAAAATCTATTTTTAACTGCAGTTTTTATGCTTCGTTTTTTTTGTTGTTGTAATATCCTTGGAGTATTTTGCGCTATTTATGCGTATGTTTGTTAGTGTTTGTGCGTGTGTATGTGTGTGTAAACGGCAACAAAACCGTTCTGTGACAACTGTGCAATCCAATTGAAAATTCACGCGCGCACATGTTTGTTTGAATTGCATTCCGGAAGCGGAAAAAAAAGAGAATAAAAAAATGTAGTAAAAAGAAAAGAAATTTGACATACAAAAAAGGAAAAAAAGTGAAAGCGAATAACAACAGCTGCGGGTATTACTAAAGCAAGCAACAACTTCACAAAAAAAAAAAAATAACAAACCATCGTGAAAAAGCGCAATAAATGCGAAAATTTGAGTTGATCAAATTTCAATGATAACAGCAACAACAACAACAAAAACAACAGCAACAAGGACAATAAGAATAAACAAGCACAACAAGGATTACTATGCGCGCAAATAATGTAGGTGAACTTCACTTGACGTCTGTGTTTGTTTGTTTGCGCATTTCGTACGCCTCACCACACCACACCACACCCCGCATCTTACTATTCGGTTTGGCTTGGTTTATTTTGTTTGTTTTTTTTTTTTTTTTTTAGGGCAAAATTGGTATATTTTGTTTGTATGTTCTGCTCTCAATTTTGTATGCAGCAGCATTTTAGTTTAGTTTTGTATTGAATGCTTTGTGCTAATTATTTAAACAGAAGGGTTACTCTTAAAGTTTGTGTTAATTGCTTAGAAGTTAATAAAAGAAATATTTAAGCTGATTAATTAATTCGTAATCTAAGTGGAATGTTACCTTTTTGGTGTTTTTTGCAAAAAAAAAAAAAAAAATATATATTAAAATGTGTGAATTATTCTCTGGAAGTACTTCTTTTGTCTAAAATTTATTAATATTTATTTTAGCGGATACCCAGAGTGTGCCGCATGTTGTGCTTGTATTTGTACTGCTCTTGACTGCCGGTCTTTCAGATAATTTGACTCCAAAGGCACTAAAAGTTGTACGGAGGTTTCCGTTTTGTATTTGTTGGCATTTTTGTACTTTTTGAGCTTCTCTAAGTAAAGAAATTTTTAGTAAAGAAACATACGAAAAGAACTAAAAATACCGGTGTCACTATTATGTATAGTTGTGCGCAATTTACAAAATTATTGAATGGGAATAGGCGAAACTCAACATCATGAATGCACCGAATGATTATAATGCATTGTTTTAGTGGTCTTGAAACATTATTAAATTATTACCATTCAAATTAAACCGGTCTGGGACACATCGATTGAATGGTTTCCAAAGTTCATAGCGGACATAGACAAATTTTTGTTATTTTATTTGTTTTGATCGATGTATAGATGAAAGTTAATTAGAAATAGTATAAATATTTGCCAATGCAAAAAATTGTTGCATTGGAAAAGTCGACAATCGACTTCATGAATGTACCGAATATCCCTAATGCATTTCTTTAGTGGTCTTGAAACATTTTTTGCATTACTGCCTTTTAAGTGAAAAGGACTTGCAACACATCGGTTTGATGGTTTCAAAGTACATAGCGGACATAGACATATTTTTATATTTTATATGCTCTAACTTGTCAATTTTAAAACTTTCCCACACAAAACATATGCATTTTTAACATCCATCGCTAATCTAAACATTTCCATAGTAAAATCAATTTAATATATTCAAATTATTCTGCTTTCAACTCCAATTCAACGTTTTTTTTTTCAAAATTTATTCAGAAAATGAGTTTTAGATCTTTGTATTTAAGTCAGCTTTTTCAAATGTTTTTACTTCTGCAATACGCTCCCTTATGTCCTTCGAATGTTGATTTCTGATATTATTTTTTTGGTTGTCAATTAAATTGTGCAAAAAGAAAGTGTTTGAGAACGTTCGTTCTACTTTTTGCATGGAGTAAAACGTTCTAAATTCTTTTGCATTTTCGATCAAATTTTGTGGCAAGGAAATTGAGAATGTTTTAGATCAGAAAATTTATTAGAAAAAAAAAGAAATAATAATAAATTTCTAAAACTCTTAAATTTGCTTTAAAGTAATCAAATTTTCATTTTATTGGATGAAACAACCTCGCCCAAAAGAAAAGCACATCTGTACACAAGCAGTTGCATTTATCTTCTCAGGCAATTGCATACACATAAAAAGTTTTTAAACGCATCCAAAAAAAAAAAAAAATAAAAAAAAAAGTAGAAAAAAAGAATTTTAAGCTTTTGTTGGTTTGGCTAAATTGCCTTGATGCGGAATTTATTGCATATCGACGTGTGCGGGTCATTTGGCATTGGCGGGGGTTTTTTTTATGCGAGTAAAATCGCATACATGCGAGTGTATCTCTCTCTTTCCATCTCGTTCTATATTGATGTCCTTGTTTTTTTTTATTCACTTTGAGACTTGTGCTTGTGCCGGAAATAAAGCGTCAGCTGTGATTTAATGTTAATCGAAAATGCATAAATTAACTACATATGTACGCGTATGTATGTCAATTGTAAGTTTTTTTCTTTTGTTTTTTTACAAAAGTTTATTTTAAATAGTTTTTGTCTTTCCGTAGAAATTTATTTCGAGTTTATTCCCAATAATTGGCTGGCTAAGCTTTATAAATTACAACTTTATCAAAATGTCAATTGCTTAGTTCATGGCTCAGTTCATGTCTGAAGTATGTAATTGAGAAATTGACGAACTTATTTGCTAGAATTTTGAAAATTGTCAGTGATTTATTTTTTTGGATTTTGTTTTATCAAATAAAATATTTTGAATAATATTCGCGATTTTATTTGTTGCCAATGGATTCTTGCAAACTGCGATTGGGCTAAGCTTTTATTTACACAAATTTCTACTTTGATGCCAAGCAAAATTTTTTGGTTGGCAGTTATCATGAGTTCATCTGAATATAATGATTGGCATTCAATATAAAAAATATATATAACCGATTCTTCTATCAAGCATGTCACCGGATTCGCAAGCGATTTAATTACGAGTGATTTGGCAATTCAAAAACCTTGAGCTGGGAAATCAACGAAGATTTGAGTTTTTGTATAAAAATAATCCTTTTTATAATATATGTGGTGAAAAGAAAAAAGTGCTAAAATATGTTTGGGCTAGTATAAAAACATACAAAAAAGCACTAAAAAATACCGGTGCCCTTTGCGAGTAGTGCCAAATATGTTTTGTATGGAAAATTTGAAAATCGACTTCATGAATGGACTGATTGTCAAATGAAACCGCATCGGTTGGATGGTTTCAAGATTCATAGCGGACATAGATATATTTTTCTGTTTTATAAATAGAAGATTGAAGTTAGACATTTTTTTTCATATAATATAAAGCTTAATCTTGTCAACTAAAAAAAATTTCCATACTTTCATCGCTAATATTAAGATTTCTTCGAAAAATCAACTCGTTATATGCAAATTATTCTGCTTCCAACTCCAATCCAACGATTTGCGTAATCAAAATGTATTCCGGAAATGAATTTTGGTTAGTTTTACATGAGTAAGCTTTTTGAATGGCTTTTACGTCTTCCATATACTCCCAGATGTTCTTCGAATATTGATTTCTAATATTATTTTTTTGGTTTTCAATTAAATTGTGCAATAAAAAATGTTTGAGAACGTGCGTTTTACTTTTTGCATGGAGTAAAACGTTTTTTGAAATATTTGTGTTACCTGGCTTTTTGGAAAAGTGCAAATTACAATTATTTTTTTTTTTGCATCTCTTAATGTACTTACTTTTGTTGTTAGTGATTATTTTTTAATTCAATGAAAAAGGATTTCATATCACATTCAGCAAAGTCTATAAAGCAGTTAAATTTAAGCAAAATTTTTATTTAATTATTCAAGCTAAAATTTTCAAGCTAATTTAATAAATTCAATTATATAAATTGTGAACATCTCCAAATTAAAAGATACAAAAAAAAGGGATATACCTATTCTATGAATTCATTTACAATTAAATTATTTTACATGTGTATTCTAAGAAGACACTTTTTTTACATAAATATTCCAAATAATTGTCTTCCATGTGCATAAATTTTTAACTAGAAAAACCACAATAAATTTTTTTTTTTTTGCCCTAGCTAAGCATTTTTTATTTTTATAAACTTCGGCACCTTGGCGTATGAGTAATACTAATTGGAAACTCACATTCAAGTTGGTAGATTTCCATAAACATATATGTAAGCGCATTATTCTAATTGGAAACATTTAGTTGAATGTGTCTAGAAAAGTGGTTGTGTATTATTTCTACTTATGCGCAGACACATAGATAATTGTTATAATATTTTTTTGAAAAGGGTGTTCATTTTTTGTACGGTCAAAAATTCTATCAAAATTTGGCATATTTTAAGCACATGTTTAAATTTTTTTTCTTTTTAGATACACTTTTTTAAGAAATATGTTTAATTAATTTGATGTTCTCAGAAATGTCACTCAAAATGTTAATTACACAGTTTCTTTTCATGTGTTATGTGTGTGTGTGTGTTTGTGCATGAATAAAGACGTCATGCAGCGAAAATGTTTTATTTTAAGAAAATCCATTATAGCATTTTTCTTTCTGATTTGTATAAAATATTTTAATTGTCAGAGAGAAGAAATTTCTTTCTTAAATAAATATTTCTTGAAAATATTTTCCATTAAACTAAAAGCACTTAAAGTACAAATTTTCATTGCATAGCTTTAGGCGCAGATTAAATACGGAAAAATATTTTGTTAAAGCAAAGCAAGAAAAACAAGTAAAGTTTAGGAAAAGAAAAGACATTCGATTTTTATAAAGTAAACACACACATACACACATTTTTATAAACACACACACACACATTCTCAAACACAAACACGCAGCGCAATGCCAAAAAATTTCAAATCGAAGTAAAAAAAAAAATGGCGCTGAGATAAAATAAAAAAAAAAAAAAAAAATTAAAACAATTTTCGACACTTTTTGTGCAAGGAAGAAAAAATATTTGAAAGTGTTTACAAACAAAAAAAGTTATAAAATTTCTTAATTTTTTAAAAGAATTTTCTTTTGTAGGATAAAAAAAACCAACTCCTGTTGCGCATTAAGCCAATTAATTTGAAACAAAGCCAAATAAAATGTCTAAAATTTATCTTTAGAGAAATTCCTTTGAAAAAAAAAAAAGCGAAGAACAAAAAATTTATTGTAGTTGTCATTCATTTATCAAATGTACGCATAAAATATACAAAAGAAGTATCTATCACCTTTGAAACACACCATTCACATTTAAGCAAACAAAAAAAAAAAAAAGGACATGTGTAAGCCTATAAAGCCTGACAACATTTTTTATGAGCTCATTTAATGGCCAGACGACCGACCGACCATTCAGTTTAGGCAAACATATATTTTTTTTTTTTTGTATACAGATCTTAGCTTCTTAGTTGCTTTTATAGCGCTGCTGTGTTTGCCTTATATCGTTTTTTTTTTTTGATGGTGTCTCTTTGTTGCCCCAAGTGATTAATGTGCGTTGTTGGCTTGTTTAATTAACTTGTCTTTAAGTGATATATGCATAAAGTCATTTATTTTTTATTTTATTTTATTTATTTCGTTTTTTTTTTTTTTCTTTGATGTTTTTATCACTTTGACACATGATATTTAAAGATACTCGAGTGTTTAAATTTTTTTTTTCTTAATAAAATGCTTTGAATATTTTATTTAAGGTGTAGATACATTGACTAATTAGATGCTTATACATTTTAATTAATCTAATTGAACAAACAAACTGAAGTGTTTGCCTGTTTCCTAGGAAATGGTAAAGTTTTTTTTGTCGAATTTAAATTGTGGAACAAAGCGAATATAATGGAAAAAATTCAGGAAAATATTCATGAATGTCATAGAATTTAATTTGTCGCTAAATTGTAGACAGCTGACTTCCTAGAAGGACTTAGAACCGCGGTATAAAATACTTTTAAGTGAGTATACGCTGTAGAGAGCTTCTTGAATATTTTTTGAAATATTGTTAAAAAATGTAGACACGTTGTTTTGTCGTGTATCGCTCCATTTTTACTAACCCTAAACAATCAGCTGTCGGTTTGATTTTATTTTAAGGTTGTCAACACTTTGTGGACAGCCAAACTTAATTTATTTTGGAAATTTTGTTGAAAATAATGCTAAGTTTTCGAAAATTTCATAAATAACTTCCTAAACGTTAGTTTAATTAAAAAGTGTTACAGACACTTTTAATTGGAAATTTAATTACCTTTAATTTTAAATAAATAACTTTAAAATCAGATAAGTGCTTGCAGAGATAATTGCAATTTAGTGAACTCAATTTTTATTTAACACAAAAAATTTGAATTAAGTTAAATTTCGAAGTTATTTTTTTTTTTTTACATTTTTATACCCGTTACACATAGTGTAAACGGGTATATTCAGTTTGTCCAAAAGTTTGTAACGCATTGAAGAAGGCATCGGAGATCCCATAAAGATATATATATTCTTGATCAGCTCGATGAGCCGAATCGATCTAGCCCAGTCCGTCTGTCTGTCCGTCTGTTTGTTGCTATGCGATTCATTCGCTTAGTTTCAAAGATATTGAACTGAAATTTTAAACTTAAGCTTTTCTCGGCAACGACTAGGTTAAGTTCGAAAATGAGTGTGCCTCGCCCATTTTTACGTATAGCCCCCATACAAACTTATCGATTATTTTCGATTTTTTGTTTTTAAAAATAGTAATAATTTATGAATGTACTCGCTCCCAATTGAGTAAAAACATTTCTTTTGTCATACAGGGTCAAAACCAAGACGCCACGCCCATTTTTCGGTATAGCCCCATAGAAATTTACCGCCCATTTTCAAATTTTTGTATGAAAACATTTATTTTTTCTGCATGAATTCAATTAAATTTTGGTAAAATCAATTCTAATGTCAACTCCATCGATATGGTAAAGATCGGGCTAATATTACAAAAAGCCTCCATACAAATTTGACCAAATTCTTCGTGAAATTTAATCTAAGCGCCTTGTGAACATATAAACTATTAAAAGTTTAGTGTAACGGATATTTCAGCTTCGGTTCCACCGAAGTTAACGTTTTTCCTTGTTTCTTATTGATAAGGTGAGGTCTCAATGTCAACCTTCTATATACACAATGAGCTTGAAGTTCCTTTGGTTCATCAGAAAAAGTATTGACATCCATTTTTGCTTTATATGGTTTTCCGGTTTCAGAAAGGTTTTTAATTTGCCTTTGTGCTGCAAATGTACAGCTCCGTTGATGATTTTTGAGTATTTTTTTGTAAAAGATACATATATTTTTTTTTATTTTAGTAACTTGGCTAGAAGAGTCCGAGTCGATAATGGAATCTTTATTTGCCTTTGTTAAATTTTAATATTGTAAATCATTTCCTTTATAAATCTTAGAAGAAGGTTCCACTAATCAAACACATCAGTGTTGCTGTTTGAGACTGAAAACCCTTTATATAATTCACATTCAAACGTTAAAAAGAGTCCAAACAGCTAAATGTGAAGGAAAAATAATTACTCAATCCACAACTCGAATGCATATTCTGCTCAAATGAAAAAAACATTCTAATTAAAATTTTGGTAGAAAAAATGATGTCAAAGTTTTCATTTAAAATGTCAGTTAACACCTAACAACGCTTAGAGTTGCCAAGGCTTACAGTGCTGCTCTTTCAATCTATTCCAATGCGAATTTAGTTACCATAAATAGAGTTTAACAAAATTTAAATACATATCATGACATATATTTTTAACAAAATGGCGACAATTTTGCTTTAAATAAAAATAGTAAAAAAGTATCTCAAAAAAATGTATTTTTAAATTTTTAGTTATAAAATGCATGAATAAAATATTTATTGTAATAGAATGACTTTTTCTTTATTTAATTTTTTTTTTCATTTTTATGTTTTTTGGCACAATACGCTGCGCATAGAATGTAACAAATCCAATTAAAATGTTAATTTTTATGTAAACAATAACAAAATTTAATTTTATGCATGTTAAGCAATTATAAAACTAACAAATACACAAATTCACATATATAAATAATCAATGTGTTTACATATAGTACATATATATAGAATATATATAGTATATGAATATGTGTATTTGCATTTCAAAATGCGCCAAATGCATTTTAATGCGCGTCACAAAATTTTGCTATTGCCTTTGGCATGCATGATAAAGTACAAAAGATTTGTTCAGTTTATGCCAAATCAAATCATATATGCAATTGTATCTAGATACTAATTTAGTACTCCTATAGTAGTCCGCTTAACGCTTGGTGTATTCGTAAAACAAATAAACGTGACGTTGATAATAGTAATTATGTATGTCATGACTCCTGATTCAATTGTTGTAATGCATACACGTTATGTTAATTAGCTGCTATTTAATTTATTATGAAAATTTGCACAATTTTACATTGTTACATTCGCTTTTTTTCAATTTAAAATAAAATTCGTTTCCATTAACATCTTAAAATGCAGTACACAGCTGTCGAAATTAACATAAACTGTTAAGTTAACATAATCTTAACAGTGTCTGCACAATTTCAAATCTCTTTCGATTGCAATTCGTTTGAAAGAGATTTTCGTAATACCACAGTTTGGAAGCATTTTATATAATTTTTTTAAATGACGATTTGAGTTCATTTTATTTGAAAGATTTTATATAAGAAAAAAATAAACATTTCTTTATAGAACATTGTCACTTAAACTCACTTTGGGTTGGTTTCAAATCTCTCATGGTTTTGCAAGAGATTTGGCAAGAAAAATAGAATAGAAAATAGAGCCTTAAGTTCTTCAATTCAAATTCAAATGAATATTTCTATAAACGAAAAGAATAATTTAAATTCCAAGTATCTATCTGTAAGGTATAGTATTCCGCCTTTGTTTGCTTACACAATTTTATATGGCTTCCTAGAAGGCAGAGAGAGATTAACACATTTTCTCTACTCTTCTCACTATTTTTTATACAATTCAAATATCAACGAAATTTGTAAGCAACATAGAAATACTTAGATGCGGAATACTACACCTTTTATAAGGGATAAACATGATGCAATATGGTGAATTAAGATGCAGTTATGGTGAATTGAGTTGTGGCGCACTTGCTTGCGGTATAAATTTGATTAGTATGAGATCAAACTTTGGTTCAAAAAGAGTACAAAAATGTATTATCTCTCTTTCACGTTCTAGCGACATTTGCCGTGGTAAAGAAATCATACACCATCCAAGAGTTATTTCACCATGGCTGCAGTATTCCACTACGGTATGTTTCTATTTTACTTACAGTTTAAAATCAGGCAATATGTTTATCTCTTTCTAGCCATGATACAGCTATAGCAGGTATTATATAACTTTTTATTTTTTGCTTACATAAGCTTGGTTTTATAGCTTCGTAGAAAGTCAGAATGAGCTAAATATGTTAATTTCATTTACTCTTTTCACCATAGTTCGCTTTCATACTCAATAAAATTCACCAAAATATGTAAGCAATATGGAAAGAGACAATGTTTATATGTATATGTATGGCCCATATAGCTTATTATAAGCCTAAGCCATAATTTAGTGTATTCATCCAGCTGGAATGGTCCAATGCTATTCGATGCCAATTCTGGATACAATCTTGCGGATATCTTTTTTTGTTCACTTGTCTTGCCAGGGCCCGTGCATTCTGACTATATCGATCTCGTTATATAGCTAGTACAGCTTGTCATTCATGCAAATACGATAATCGTTGTCCACTCTGACAGGTTCAAAGATTTTACGAAGAATTTTATTTAACTGTGCACCTCTGAAATGGCGTAGTATATACTCCATCAGGAGATTGAAGAAGTCGCACGCATTACCCTGTCTGAAGCCTCTCTTGGTATTATAAGGGTCGGAGAGATTTTTACCGACCCTGAGACAACGACTCTGACAAAGGCGATTGATCTTTGCAGGTATACCAAGTTCAATTTACATACAAATAATTGCATCATGACTCTATCCTACTATGGAGCTTTAAAATAAAGCTTACTTTGTCAAACAGAGGCGGAATACTACACCTTATATTAGTGTATCATGCTTCTTATGATGAGATACTGTGCATTTATGTGACAAAAATTTTAGGGTTCATATTTTGTATCAAAGTTCAAAGTGTTGTAAAATGCATAAAGTTCAAATCTAGCACCCTGTATGTTTCTGTCGTTAGTATTTATTATTTTATACCTGTAATCAATTACACGCATTTAATACATTATGCGTTTTTCACACTAACAAATGCTTGAGGTCAATAAAAACTAATTAAACATGTGAATAATTTTCTTTTTTTTTTTTTTCATTATTTATCTATTACAAAATTTTTAAATATATAAAATTATACATTTTATTAAATAAAAGTAATAAAATATTTAATTAATTTTTTACAGATGTACGAGAAAAATGTGCAAGTAAATTAATTTGTAATGAGTTTGCGGTTTGTTATGGATTAATTATGCAACGGAAAATGAAAGCAATTTAAAAACCAAAAAAAAAGCAACAATAGGAAAATAATTTATTTATTTATGTATTTGAAAATTTTTTCAAAATGACATGTGGCGGCGACAATTTTAAAAGAGCAGAAGAACAACAAAAAACCAAAACTATAATTTATATTGTACAAAATTAAACAAGAGAGTTGTGAATACATAGAAACAGCAACAAAATGTCTTTGCTTGTGTAACAAGTATAAAAGGAAATAAAAAACATAAAGGACAGACAGCTGTTGTAAAAGGATATGGTGTAATACGAACAAGAACAAATAATATAACGACAGCTGCATTATTACTTATGTTGCTAACAGCAACATCAATCATAACAACAGCAACAACAACTTATGCTGCAAACATCGATGCAACAACAACATTAATTGCAACAAAATCTGCACAACAACAGCAACAATTTGATTTGAACAACATTAAATCAATATGTAAGTAAAATTTTGATTTGAAATTTATTTAACAAAGGTTTTTGATTTAATTTTGGTCATAGACACACACAAAAAAAAAAAAAGTACACGAATAAATATTTGTCTGTTTAATATATTCAATTTGTTGAAAATTACAATTTGTTGATTGCAATGAATGTATCTGTACAACAGAATGTATCTGTATCTACACATGAATATGTAGATATGTATCTGTAGCTGCTGCATAATTAAATACCTTTGAAATAATTAAAATTAGTTACACATAACATACATATGTGTACATATAACAAGTATAAGAGTGAATATTTAATAACTGACTTCTATGCAATGGAACGGTACGATAAATAAACTTTGACTTCGAGGGAAGTTTTAAACAAATAAGAAATTTATAAAACCTTTCAGCAACTTTTCTTAATAACACCGATTACCCATCAATTGTCCTCGTATGTACATAACACATATCTATATAGTTTTATTTTAAAGCATAAAATTTTGTATAAAGCTTTTTGGCTTTAATGGAATTGCTTTTTGAATAATCATTTCAAATAAATAGCAGAATCTAGCTAGTTGCAAAGGTCGTCGTCTTGGCTTAATGCATTTAATTGTCATTTGATTGCTTTCTAGTTTGAAAATTTAATATTAAATATGGCAAAATATTGCTTAACATTTACACATTTGAACTTGGAAATTAATATATTATTACAACTTTCATATTTCGGTCAAATAGTTTGAAAGTGGTATTGGGAACATACATTGTTTTGTTTTAACCAACAATGTATATAAACGATTTTCGAACGTCTTTTTTCTTTTTTTGTGAATTTGACTTTTCTGCCGATTTTATGAAGAAGTGTATGCTTTGTAGACCTGTAGCTGTCTATTTGGGAGAAACTGAGGTATCATATCCAAAATCATTTTCTGTGTCTATAGCTCTATGATTAGACCCATTTTCAAGTAGCTGCAATGTAACACGGTTAAGCAGTGTGATAGACTTCAATGCCTTTGTCTCACCGGACCTGTCCCACTACAGTTATTGAGTCGATCATTGGTCTACCCTCCTCTACACATCTTTACGATGTCATCAGCCGCTATTGAAGCACTTAGAATCAAGCTCTGAACAATGATGTACTTCATGACTTTGTTCATTTAAACATCTAAAAACTCATTCCTTGCATCAAAATCTGCAAGATAGCAGATTATATGACCACGGTTTTTCGCTTTGGCTAACGTCTCTCGTTCCGATTTCACAATCGTTCAGATTGGACAGTGGGGACCTATGTTTCAAAACATCAATCATTAAATGGTTCACTGATGGCTGGCTCTGGTGCTGGCATATACGGATCACACCAGGATCTCTGTTGCAATGGGTGCTTGGCCCATGGTCTTTCAATCTGAGATCCATGTCTGAAAGTCTGCGCCCGTCACTTCTTGACTCATAGTCCTTTTGTGTCGAATATCACAATTTTCTCTGATAGCCAAGCGGCTATCAAAGCACTAACTTCATGGACCTTTTCATCTAAGTTACTTCTACAGTATTTTGGCACAGTTTAACACCATTCCCAAGGTCGTAAAGACACTATACAATACAATAGACTCCTTAAGAGTGCTACAATCTCCGAAACACTGCCTACCATGTTCCTATTATACTTCGTGCTAACGGTGGGAACGTAAGGTGACTTATTTGAGTCTCCACTTTCGCTCTGACCACTTGCTTGTCTCGCGGTCTCGGCCCAGGCACAACGTCTGGCTTTTATGGTTATGGTTATGAAGAAGTGTTATTCGGAAAGATAAGAAAGTGTTATTCGGAAAAAATGCCAAGAAAGGAGCCTGACGAAAAGTAGTCATTTTCTTCAAAGAAGTCCTCAAATTAGTAAATGACTAAGCGAATGCTTAAAAATAATAGATTGTCTTTACTAAATGCAGCGAAATAGTCGACTTGCTTTTTATACTGTTTTCTCAGTAGTGGTGACGTTTGCAGCATTTTAAAATCTTCTGTTATAGTGATTTGTATATATACAAACAGTTTGGCTGAAAACTACTGACGCTATGGTCTCAAAATTTGATATAGATGTCAGTTAAGATCCTACAAACTTAAGGAAAAAAATAACCCGATTCCTAATGCTCGGGAAATTTTAAACGATTTGTCTTACTACCTTTTGATCACAGTAGTATGTTTATATATATGAGTGTGCATTTAGTTATTTCTTTCTTTCGCACTCATGCGTGCAAGAGATAGCTGCACTATATAGAAAAGTATAAATTTGCTTTCTCACGGCTTTATCCTCTCTCTCTTTGAGAGTAAGAAAGACTTGCTCTGCGTTCCAAATTAAGAAAGAAAATGAAGGATCCAAGTTTATGTGTTCAAGTAAAACGATGTTTTGTAAATTTCAGACTTCTAAAAATTGTCCTTCCAGTGTCTGCTTCCAAATTAATTAAATTTATTAATTAATGCAACTCTTCTATCGACCACAGAATCGAAGAATTTTTCTTTGCTTAAAACTTTGTTCTTTCAATGGATGCAAAAAAAAGGACGATTTTTATTTTTCGCTTTTATGTAATGGTTGAATAATTTTTAATAATTTTTAATAATTAATTAAATTGAAAAATCAAAGTTTAAAATATGCGAAAGCTCATTTAGTTATTTTATAAAAAAAATTCGTTTATATTGTTCGAGTTTTTCGGGATCTTTAAAAAAATTTAAATCGAAAATATTGTTTATTAAATATTGAAATTGATGTATTTTTTTTCCTTTTGTTTTAAATTTAATGAATAATGATGAATGCTGTGAACAAAAAGTGATTTTTATTATTATTTTATTTTATTTTGAAGTTGTTACATTTTTACGCCATTTATTATTAACTCATTCGCCAATTTGCAGCAAATTTCGAGAAAAAAATACGAAAGTACGAAAATGTTTGTTGATGGTTCAGTATATGTGTGTATTTACATAATTATTTAAAAAAATTCTTATATTATATGTAGTGGACTAACAAAAGTTCTAAGTGGTTTTAGAGATTTAAAAACTCAAAAATTTTTGGTTCGATTCTATGGAAAGCGCAAACATTTAGATTAAAATATTCCATATTTTCAAATTGTTGAACTTTTGTTAGTCCCCCATATGTTTATATATCTTTTACAATACACATTTTTTCAAGACGAAATGTGTTTTAATTTGCTTAAAAATTGTATTTTATGTTTTTATTTATTTTTTTTTTTGCACATAAAAAACTTGTTTTATGAAATGTTGCACACTTCCTCGAGCGAGATTTTTTTTATTTTTTTGTGTGCAATGAGTGAAAAATTATTGCAAAGGAAAAAATGTTTAATAGCAAAGAATGAAGAGAAAAAAAACTTTGTGGCACTCGTAGAGATTTTTTTCTTTTTTAATTTGCTGCACAAGCTTTTTAATGAAGTTTACAATTTTTATATACATAAAAACTGCAATGCATGTGCATATTTATTTTTATTTTAATTTTTTATTTTTATTTTTGGTGTGGTAAAGTTGCATGATTGCAGCATAAATTTGATTAAATTTGCTGTGGTTAATTATAAAATTTCGAAAATATTTGATTTACATTTTTATGGCAGATGATAACGAGAGCAACTAATTAATTAGGAAATTCTTTTATTCGTAATTAAGAAATATTGCACAATGTGGTTTGCCAAAAATATTATGGAAAATATATTTAGTCAAAAACAATAAGCAGAATAGCAGCACATATAGTATCGATGTTGTGAATATAATCAAATATTTTTGGATTTTGGTTAAATGCTGCTGTTTGATTTACTAAATTTTGAATGTTTTTGCGTACTCTTCTTTGCAATTTCTGCAGTGTCTATTGAAGGGGATTCCTAGTCTGGCTGCATGCTTCCCGATGGGCTTGTGTCCCGTTATGGTAGATGTTAATCTAGCGATAGTAACTTATCTACACCCAAAGTTAAGAAATACTAGAAGAAGCAGTGTTAATAGGGTATTCAATGTCGCTGATTACAAATCTGCAGTCAGATTTCAAAAATTCAAAATGGCGGATCAATGGCGTCATCAAAAAATCCCGAGTATTAAGTTTCAAGTAAATCTGATAAATTTTTAACGTTTCTGCCATATTGGATCCGCCATTTTTGAAAACCTGACGTGATGAACTCAGATTCGTGTTCAGCACGAAAGTTCGCTTCGGAAACACTAGGTCCCATCTTATTCGCAAAACTGATGCAGGGCTGTGTTATTATAGGCCAAATTGGCGAAATGGTTTGCTAATGGCAGAGATTACTTGCCAAGTGGGGTCCCTCCCTGGCCAGTAGGTCTGCGAGCTCGTTGGTCGCTCTTGGAACTTCTTTTTGACCATGAAGGATAATAAAATTATATTGGCTGGCTTCGTTCAGCCGCTTTTTACAGTTCTCTCTCAAATTTTGACGTGACGAACCTAAAGCCTTTATGGTAGCTTGGCTGTCCGAGAAGATGAACACCGATCTGTCGCGGACATTCAGCTCTACAAGCAGCTCACAAGTTATAAGTATAGCGTGGAAAACACTGTACGAGACCCTGAAGACGAAAAAGATTTCTCAACACCAAGGTTCTCAGAGTTTCTTCAGACTTCCCCGGAACCTCCGCAGTCCATCTTTGAGCCATCGGTGTAGATTAAGTAACCGGAATTACACCCCAACAGACCAGCCCTCCAGTGTTGTCTGGAGGGTAGAATTGTCCAAGCCATATT
This sequence comes from Leucophenga varia, assembly GCA_018903435.1. Classification (NCBI taxonomy): domain Eukaryota; kingdom Metazoa; phylum Arthropoda; class Insecta; order Diptera; family Drosophilidae; genus Leucophenga; species Leucophenga varia. Next base: position 21,697 of record JAEIFJ010000780.1, read on the forward strand.
TACTAAAATCTGGGGTTTCAGACAGAAAGTCGGTTGTTGGCCTTTAAGCTCCGCAGCGAACTTTGACAGGATAGCGCTGTGGGTGTTTGTTGGGACCAGAGGCCTGATTGTCTCAGGCGAAGTGCGTTTTTTATTGCTATTTCCTTAATGTAAAATGTGATAGACAGAAGATTAGGCAATGCGTTGAGAGCTTCCGAGTGGCAAGTACGCATCGCCCCTGTAGTTCCATGCAAGCCGATCTCTGCACTACCTCAGGGCAGGCCTCCAGGCCAAGGCAACGTAGCAAAAAATAGGGCGGACTACTGCTGTGTAGAGCCAAAGAACCGTCTTCGGCGTAGAGTAGGAGTAGAAGGCAACAGTTGCTTTCTTAACCCGTTCTTGGATATTATCTTTCCAGTTTAGCTTGGGATCTAGAATTAGACCAATGAACTTAGCCCTGATGGACAGAGTTAAGGGTACCTCTTAACTCAGGGTGCGGAAAGTTCGGTATTTTATTTCACAAAATGTGAAAAAAAAAAAATAAATAAAAAAATAAGAAAAAAACAAAGAAAAATTTTAACTTCGATCGAAGCTTATATACCTGACAAACATTTGTCTTGAATAGATCTTTGTCTAGAGTTCTGTCTAGAGCATCTCTTGGACGTTTGTTCTGCCTAAACTTCCACTAAGCTTAGACAGTCAGTTCTAATTGAAAAGTACTCTCCAAAAGCAACATTTCTTTTCATGTGTATAACTTAAAAAATATATCTCAATATCGGTGCAAATGTTCACGTTTACAATGCAGGATTAAAGTTCAAATATAAAAATGTTGTGAGTTTTTTTGGCTATAAAAATTTTACAATGCGCTAATATTACGATTATCCGATTATTTCTGCACATTTCATTTTTACTTTTAATGCAAAATAATTAATTTTCTAAAGGGTTTTTAAATGTATAAAAGCTTTAGTCAGTTAACCATTAAAGTTGTCATTTTTTCATTCTTAATTTTTTTTTTTTTTTTTGTTTTTTTTACAACTTTTACAAGCAAAGCGAAATTGCAGATAATCATAACAAGTACAAAAAAGACAGACAGCAAAAAAACAAAGACAACGAAGTGAAAGCAAAAATGAAAAAGAAAACCACAACGCAAGTACATACAAATATTAATAATAATAATAATAGAAATAATACTACAAAAAGCGTGTAGTGTAAAAGCAATGGCAGACATCGCAAGGACATCATCAGTCGCAACAAGCTCTTAAGAGACTACTATAGACTACATAGAGTGAGATAGAGATACATATAGAAAATAACTTAGCTTTCACTAAGTTTGAATTATGATGATTATACGAAGGACAAACTCATCTAAGCACACAAGGCTGCCACTCATACTATCTGTCTATCTATGTGGACATTGAATAAGATTGTGTTTGAATGTATATACAAGCACACATACAGTGTCTTCATGCTTTTAAATACACTCACATACACACGTACATGATTTAATTAAGGACTAAGTAGCAGCCTTGTTTGCACATTTCATTTAGTTTTTTTTTTTTATCCCCAACCCCCCCCCCTAAAAACTTATTTATTTGCTGTCATTTTTTTTTTTTTGCTAAATTTGCTATAATTGATTTTTGCATTAATACAATTTTATAGTGCTAAATTTTTTTTATTTCAAGTTCAATTAGTTTATTAAATAAATTTTTATTTCAAATTTTACGCATTACACACAGTGCGTATGATTTTTTATTTTATTTTATTTACTTTACACAACTGCAAATGCCAGCACAAAGAAAATTCTGTTTAAAAATTTAAGCAAAAATATATAAATGAAATATTTGCTTGCTTGAAATACATTAAATGAAATAAATAAATTCAGACCTCTAAAAAATTTTACAATTTTAAAAATTTATAAAATTTGTAATTTGCGAAAAACTTTGCCGACATTTTCAGACATTTCGACAATGAATAACAACAAAAAAAAAAAAAAAAAAAAAAGAATGGAAAAAGCTATAAGAAATTTTGTATTTTTTTAGCTTAATTAAATATTGATGTGTAAACCGCAACACCTTCACCCATGGCAAGACAATTAAGTTGAAGTGCGAATGAAATTTTGCTTAAATGTCTATCCTTTTTTTTTGGTACTTGCAGACGGTCACTTTAAAGTACAATTTTACTTTAGGTGCGCACAATATAAAAACAAAAAATTTATGTACAAAACCATTTTTTTTTTTGTCATTTCTTAGATTTTTGCATACATTCTCAACGGAGTATTTCCTCACCCCAAAATTTCTGAAAGCAGAAGAATGAAAAAAAAAAATTGGTCGGACACTGCTAAAATAGTATTTTTTGTTAGAACTATAAATTTATTCCAATGATTTTTTTTGGTCGCCGAATTCGAATTCGCTGGTATTCATTTCATAAAAAAAAAACAGTCGAAAAGCTTTTGACGTGTACAGAGGATAATAATAGCACATTTGCAACGAGGGACTAAACAAAATATTTGCATTAAATCGAAAGATACTTTCATTTAGCAGAAAACATACTCAACTGTTTCAGGAAGAAACTGGTTATAAATTCATTTAAAACCCGTTATTTCTTTTCCAAAACTTGGTCAGAAAAGTACTCATTTGGAAAAGAACTCGTTTGATCAGAGATTAGAAAATTGTTTGTTTGTTAGAAAATATTAATCGGTTGCTGAGAAAAGTACTTATTTGACTCGCTTGATAAAAAGTAATCGATTAATAGCTTTAAATTGATAAGAAAAGTAACCGTTTGATTTAAAAAGTACTCGTTTGTTATAACCGGACTCGTTTGTTATAATAGTCGTTTGACAGAAAAATTACTCGTTTTATAAGAAAAGTACTCGTTTTATAAGAAAAGTACTCGTTTTATAAGAAAAGTACTCGTTTGAAAAGTACTCGTTTTGAAAAGTACTCGTTTGAAAAGTACTCGTTTGAAGAGAGTACTCGTTTAAAAAGTACTCGTTTAAAAAGTACTCGTTTAAAAGTACTCGTTTGAAAAGTACTCGTTTAAAAAGTACTCGTTTGAAAAGTAGAAGTACTTGTTTGAAAACAAATGTATTCATTTCATTTTATCTACTCAGTTCGCTAACCACGCTCAGTCATATATCTTATTAAGTGGAATAAAATTGAATAAAAACTTCAAAATAACATAAAATGAGCATGCTCAAACCTTTAAGTCAGAATAAATAAAAATTATTGTGAACAGAAGGACATAGCGAAATTGTTCTAAGGCCTGGAAGTGATAATTCGAACCAAATATCATTCGATAAAAAAGAGTCGGAACTCTAGATCAGCAAAAAGAAATCTATTAAGACAGAATTCTGGCGTTATTATACCCGCCACTTATAGTTTTGAAGAGTATTATCAGTTTGCCGGAAAGTTTTGTAACGCATTAAAGGAGGCATCGGAGCATAAAGTATA
>JAEIFJ010000781.1:0-18197 GCA_018903435.1 Leucophenga varia
AACAGGTATAAAAAGAAAACACAAGTTTTCTATGTCATTTGCACTTGGAAAACATTCAATTACAGACCAACTTGTGTGGATCAACCTCTACCAACTCATGCGGGACACGTTTGCTGACAAGCTTATCAAGTGGAAAAATTTGTTTTAAATTTTATCTAAAGTTTGCTTTATCATAACATATTTTATGAATAAACTGTTTCATTAAATGTAAAGACATTCAAGTAGAGTTCAGCAAATTTCCCATGGTGATGCGGAGCCGACCCAGTGTTGATTAACCGGTCCAGATTGCTGCAAAAACAACTTAGTATTGGTCAGCAGGTGTCCCAAGCTGATGTGTAGACGACCTAATGCTGACTTACCTATCCCAGGCTGATACAGTGACGACCCAATGCTAGTCAACGACAACATAGGCTATTGCAGAGTCGAATGCGTCAGCTTTTGTAGGAAATTGAAATGTTAAAATGGGAAAGGAAATAACATTGAGGCTGGGTAGTTCGTGGGTCAGTTGCAACAGCTGCAACAGCCCTGACTGTTCAGTAGTGGCTAAGCCGAATAGACTAGTCGGGAAAAAAAGTCAGTCGGTCAATTGACCCGAGTCATTACTGCTGGGGTATAACAGATTATTTTAACATTTAAAAATCATAAAAATTCAATAACTTTTTCATGAACTCAATAACGAATTCATAATATAAAGAACGGGTACATCCTTACAAAAAGTATAATGCTTACCTGCCATGTTCTCAAATGCTTATATTTAATGTAAAAAAAAACAATGAGCAACAGATGCACTAGACATAGTCTACACGTGCTAAAATGTTTAGTATTTCTTACTTTAATTAATTTATCAATTAGTCGCCTTTTTAACTTATTACAGACAGTCACAAGAACTTATCTAATCTAATTTTTAATATGTTTTTTTTTTATGTAATCTTAAATAGTCTGTCTGTCTGCAATTGTCTCAGTCATTTGCCCTATTTTTTTTTTTTATTTCGCTGTTTATAACAAATAATTACACGAAACCATTTCACATTTAATTCATATTTCATTCATTCATTTATTTCAACGTCTTTGCAGCAACAATGGCACCAATCAGCGCTTGCCACCATCAATTAAATGTCAGAAAATAAGTTGCATGTTGCTGACAATTTTTTGCCAAAGCTGTCAAAATAACTACACAAGGCGATAAAAAATAAATACACCAAAAAAAAAAAAAAAAAAAAAAAAAAATAATAATAAATAAGAAAACGAAAGAAAACAAATATAAATGACAAAATTGCGCAATTTTTTAATTTTCATTTTGACGAAAAAAAAAAAAACATAAAAACAGAAAAATTCCAGTTTAATGACAAACAACATTAGCAATTGTCGATTAAAAAAAATATAAAATAAATTAAAAAAAAAAAAAAAAGAAAATAATACAAAATTAAATAGCAACAAAAACAAACACAAGACTAGGACGATTTACAGGCAAAAAAAAAAAAAAAAACAAAGAAAAAGAAAATCAAACAAAACAAAAACTGACACAAATACATAAAAAGTAAATAAATAGAAAATGGCGAACTGTCAGCGAACTGTTGACAAGACGTCAGCGGCAATCAAGTGTTGACAATGGCGGTAGCAAATAACAATAACAACAAATACAAAAAAAAGTATAAAAAACTAAACAAAACAAAAAAGCTGTCAGAAAATTTGTGACAAAAATAAAAATCAGTTTTGCAACAGTTTTTTTTTTTCAATTTTTAACAGATTTTCATTTTAGAGAGCGCACAACAAACAAATTTTTATATCCTTTACAGCAATTGTTTTTTTTTTTTTTATTTATTTTTTTTATGCAGCGTATTCTTATTTTAGTATTTTTTGTGTGGCACATGTGTCTGCATTCAAAATGCATTTGTTTTTTTTTATGCCATTCTGACAACTTTATTTGGTGACGACGACAACGACGACGTTAGCTTGGGCAATGCAAATTTAATGTTGCATACTTTACGGCTTTGTGCAGATTTTTTTTGTTTTGCTTTATCCTTTGGATTTTTCCATTTTTTTTTTTCATACGTTTGCATGTTGAAATGACATTTTTAGCATTATTGAACGAGCAAACTATCGGACTAAGTTGAAAGCGCATCTTGACATTTTATTTCGTAAAAAGTTTTCGTTTTTTTTGTTTTTTTTTTTTTTTTTTTTTTTTTATTGACGCTCAGCATAATACCAGCAACAAAAAAAATAATGCGCTATCATTATTTAATGACAGTCATTAATGTTGTTAATAGCTCAACTGCAGCGTTTTATCCATTTGAAGCATGGCGGTTACAGTGGTGTGTCTGTCTGTCTGTCTAGCTGGCTCTCTGTGCTTAAGTGTTGCGACAATAACTGTGACAAAATTAGCATAATCAATTTGGCCACTAAAGACCATCGGAAATTGTGTCATTATACAATTTAGCAAGGAATTGCACAAAGACAACAATAAATGCTTAACTATTTTCTTTATTTGTTTTTTATATGCTTTAAATTTTGTTTTTGTATTTCTTAAAATGTTGCCTTAATTTTATTATTATTTTTTTTTTATTTTGTTGTAAAATAATTGAATTTTTGCAATTAAAGATTAAGAATTAATGCAAGTCCCAGAACGAACGCAAGATTTCCAGTAAAGTGCTGGCAACCCTAATAATATTCTTTCGTGTTCTATCGTGTTCTATCGAGTAAAGCTTCATTTATACTTGATCTAGTTTTCAGAGGTACCAGCACTTTACTGAAAATCATCCGTTAATTGTGGGACACCCTTTATAAAGTTGAAAAGCAGTCCTCTGGTATTTGAGAGCACCTTATAAGATAGCTGTGTTCCCTAATAGTTTTCTTTTTGCAATGTTGAAATTTTAATTAAATTAAAATTCTTGAAAACTTTCGTCTCTTTTCCGTTTCGCATCTGTTGTTTCTATACCCGTTACACTTAGTGTAAACAGGTATATTCAGTTTGTCGGAAAGTTTGTAACGCATCAAAGGAGGCATCGTAGACCCCTTAAAGTATATATTCTTGATCAGTTCGATGAGGCGAGTCGATCTATGTCCGTCTGTCTGTCCGTCTGTCTGTCTGTCCGTCTGTTTATTTAAGCGCGATTTACTCGGAAACTATTGGAGGTACTTAGCTGAAACTTGGAACTTAAACTTTTCTCGGCAACGACCAGTTCAAGTTTGAGTACAAAAAGTGCCACGCCTATTTTTAGGTATATCCCCCATACAAACTTTCCGCCCATTTTCGAATTTTTGTATGAAAATGGTTATTATTTAGGAATGTATTGACTCTAAATTGCCTAAAAAACACATCTAATATCAATCAATATCAAAAGCAAGGTGCCACGCCCATCCATGCCACTGATGATAACACATTTACTCTTTAAAAATACGTGTGACGGGTATTTAAGCTTCGATCCCACCCAAGTTAACGTTTTTCCTTGTTTATTTTGCAATTGCACAAACAAAATGTGTTGGAGCTAGAAAAAAAACATGCTAAAAAACACCAGTTTTTTTTATTGCAGCGTACCCAAAATATGTTAATCGCTCGTTTTTTTGATTTGTTTTTTTTTTTTTAATTCCAGCGAATCCACAAAGTGCTGAAGCAAGTATGACAAAAACATATAAAAAAGCAAAATATTTTTGTATGGGAGAATTAGAAAAAACGACATCTTGAAAGAACCGAATGTGACTAATGCATTGTGTAACGAAGTTACAACCAGGACTTGTCATTTTACGTAATTTTTCTTTGCGGTCACCTGCATGAGGGCCTTAGAATTAAATATTAATGAATTATTTAAAATAATATAATTGTATAAGTAGATTTAAATATTAACGGACGCTAGTAATGGACAAATAATATCGGACTTTGGTGTTACGAAACGACTATTTTCAGCACTATTAGTCAACACTTCGTATCAGCTGTAGCCACGGCTGATTTGGAAGCCCAGCTGACAAAGCTCAGCTCAGCAGCAACGAGCAGCTCCGATCGGGTAAAAAGGAGCTGCACTGGGAAGAAAATCTCTCTTCTCTTGGTGTTCGAGCAGCGTAGTGCTTCGTTTTCGCACGTCCGGTTCGCGTAGTGTTTCGTCTCCTTCGCACGTCCGTTCGTAGTGAGCATAGTGTTTTTGGTGCGTCTCACTCGCACATCTGGTTCTTGATACGCGAAGTATTTTGTGCGTCTCTTTCGCACGTCCGTATCGCAGCGTCTCTCGTAATTTACTTGTACAGGTATCCGTGTATTTGCATCTCGTTCGCCCGCGATCTCATTTTTCGCATAACCTCACGGAAAACAATCGTTCGCAATGCACGTGGCATTTTTTCGTAGCACACCACGAAACTACCAGTTTTATTTAATAACCTAATAAAAGCTAACGTTTTGCACAAATTAACGCTAGCACAAGCTCACATAAACGCACGCCCGCATACACTAGTACAGACACACCCACCAAGTACGATACGACATTACATCTATAACATTTGGCCGGTTTTATCCTAAAACCTAATAATTAAGTATTAAATAAATAATATTTTTAAAATAATAAAAATTCATCATTGTGTTTTCTCTTTAAATTTGGAAGTTTTTATAAATTTCTGTAGCGAATCCTTGGACACGCGACGAGCGAGAATTTTGTTGCCTTTTAAATGAAACTGGTTTGGGACTCATCGGTTGTATGGATACAATGTCCATAGCGGACATAGAAACATTTTTAAATACGCAGCGTAAACTGAAAAGAAGTCATCCCTCGGATCTTCCGAACTGAGTTTTCCAAAAAATGCATAGAAACTCGTGCCGTATGGTTAAATATTTTAGGGTCTCATTAAGTAAAATTCCAAGACTCTCAAGAAACATTTTTTCGATACGATCGTAATAATTTGATAATTAGCCCAACCAGAGTTTTTTTATGTTTTTTTTTATGTGATTTCAATAACATTCCAAGTAGTACACATGAGACACTAGATCTTATACTTGTAAGAACGTTTGAAAAGTAACCTGTACTTCAGCTATGCTAACATATTCTAAACAGAATGCAACCCACAAAGCTAGCTGCTTCTCATAGAGGTATAAGTCATAACATAGTGTTTACTTCATTTATAAAATTTTTCAATAATAAATTTGCACAGTAAACGGTTGGAAAAAATTGTTTATAACATTGAGAAAATTTAGAAAAGTCAGAGTTGAAGAGTTGAAAATGATGCCGCATACATTTATTTCTGCAGCGTCATTTAAAAACGATTTTTTCATATTAAAAGATTTATGTGTTTCATTTGATGGTAGTAATTAAAAACTAGTTAATAGTTTTTCTTTTTCTTCAAGTAAAGAAAAAATTACGCAAAAGAAGTGTAAGCAAAAAATTTTAGTATACAAAAAAAAAAAAAACGCCAAAAAATATGCAACAATTTTTTTCCATTTTTGTTTCAACTTTTTACACACACACACACAAGTAGCAAACTGTCAACAGAGTTTTTTTTTTTTAAGATTTTTTTATTCTGTAATAAATTATTGCGTCAAGCAAGAATAGCACAAAAAGGAAAACAAAGAAGAAAATGGCTAAAAGGACGAAGTAACGCAGCAATGCAGTTAAGCTGCAGTTTTTTCAAAACAGATACTTTGCACCTTGCCTTTTGACTTAACCAATCGCCTTGTAGGTAGGTGTGTAGGGTGTCAAAGATTGCAACTTTAAGCTTCACCGCACTGAAAATGCGCGTCAATTATTGAGCGCAAGCAACCGAGGAAAGCCTGCCTAGGCGGCGTATGAGTGTTTTTTTCTTTTTGCATGAAACTTTTAGTTGCGTGCAGAAAGTTTTCTTGCTTACATAAATATTAGACTTACTTGGTTGGTACTGCATATTTGGAAGTACTTACTTACTTACTTATTTTAAAGTATGTCGAAGATATTTTCTTTACTTCGTGACAAAATGCTGCAATATTGAATTTTCTGCTCATAAATGCAAAGTTTTACATTTTAAATCAATGAAAAGCGGATTTCTTTTAAATTTGTGGTTTTCCAAATTTAAAGTAGCATTTAATGGCTTATGTGGTTGGAATTTAATAGTTTTATAAAATTTATATACAAATTTATGGCATTTAAATTAATAAAGTTAAGACTTTTGATGTAACTTTTAGCATTAAATCTTTAAAACTTCTAAGTATTTTCCATAATTTTTGGTTTAAATAAATATCTAAAATAGTAAAAATGTTTCTATGTCCGCTATGGACTTTGGAGCCATACAACCGATAAGTCACAAACCAGTTTCATTTGAAAGGCAACAATGTAATGGAACTAAAACGCTACTAAAACAATGGATTAGGTACATTCGGTTCATTCGTGAAGTCGATTTTCGAATTTTCCCATACAAAAATGTTTTGCTTTTTCTATGTTTTAATACAAGCCCCAATATACTTATTGTGAACTCGTTGCGATCAATTCATACTAGCCCCAACAATTCAAAAAAAAGTACAAAAATGCCATCGAAGATAACACAAATTGCAAAAAATGATCCGAAACGCCATTACAACGTAGTAGCATACGACGGATATCCGCTAAATACGTATAAGTCCAGCATGAACAGAAAACAATTGTTAGGCTATGTCCAGACGAGATACTTCATTTTCACCATCTGAATCTTAAATATCAAAAAAATAATTCTGCTTAAAAAATTTTTAAAACGCTGCAAACTGCTGCATTGTGATGTGCGATTATTTGAAATCATCGATTTTAATCGACTCTCTAAGAAATCGATTTTTTCGAATAATCGATTTTTTTTTGTATTATTAAATCAATTTTTGACAGTTTCAAAATGCATACAAAAGGCACACAAAATGCAAATAAGTTGCAAAATGAAGAGCAAAAAAAGGACTTTCCACATCTCTCAGTAAAATCGATAAATGTATCAAGTCATCGATCAATCGATTCAATTTGAAAACAAATAAAAATAATTTCGAAAACAACTGCTTTAATCGATTGCCTTATAACTCGTTAATCATTTTATTTCAATTAATCGATTTTTACAGTTTCAATGAATAGCATATAAAATAATCAATAAAAAAATATTTGTCAAAAGAAAAAAGAAGAGAATAAAACATTTCTGATCTCTTTTTAGATTCAATAAATCGATCGAGTGATATTATTAAAAAATCGATTAAATATAAAAAAAAAATATTTAAAACAACGGTCAACATCCGATTATTTTTTTTTTTTATTAATCGTTTATTATAGTTTCAAAGTGAAAAGCATAATAAAGAAACACAAAAAAAAGAGAAAAACCTTGCTCAACTCTCTGTTAAATCGATTAATCGATCGAGTTATTGTTATATATTACAAAATCAATAAAATCAATTGATAATATTTTTAAAAAAAAATATTTGAAAATCGAATTTTAATCGATTCTCTAAAATATCGATTATTCGATTAGTCCTTTTTTTTAATTAATTGATTATCCGATTAATCGTGTTTTTTCGATTAATCGATTTTTTAACAGTTTCAAAGTGAAAAGTTCAAAAATGTATACTCTTAATAAAAATTTGTTTCAAAATGAAAAACAAAAAAAAAACCTTACTCAGCTCTCTGTAAAATCGATTGATCAATCGATCTTGTTTATATAAAAAAATCGATTTATCGATTGATACATATGCAAAAAATAACATTTTAAACGATTTTTTTGAAAACAACGGTTTTAATCAATTTTCTTAATAATCGATTGTCCTGTAAATCGGTTTTTCAATTAATCGATTTTTCGATTAATCGTGTTTTTTTTTTTTTTTTTTTGACTAATTGATTTTTTTACACTTTTAAAGTAAAAGATTGAAAATGCGTACTCACAATAATTAATCGTTTGTATAGCACAGAACTATTTCTGAACAATCGCAATTCTGTGAATCATTGCCTCTTGCCAAACACTAAATTTACTTCTCAGTGACTTTTTCGGCCAAATATTTTTTGATAAAAAGTTATTTACAGTTTTTGTGGTAAAAATAAATTTGTTTCTTTTTTTTTTGTAATTTCTTTCAAGCATCTTCGCTTTTCATTATATTTTCTTTTACAAGCATAACGCATTGCCTTTGCGTAATCAACCTGTGTGCATATTTAAACAGTTTAAAAAACATCTAAGCATGTGCATGCATGCTTAGCTAACATTTACGTTCAAAGAAAATCAACAAGGCTGTCGTCTGTTATTCAAGTGCAGTTTTGTTTTTCTTTTTTTTTTTTTTTTTTCGACTTCAATGAATATGCTTAACCCTTTTGCTTTATATGTATGCTTTAGTATTATTATTAGTCATAGGCAAAAAGGTAGACAGACAGACAGACACACATCAAATGATAAACGACAGTTTTCCGACAGTTTAAAACATAGAATTAGACAGGAAATATCTTAAAAGCCCAATAAAAGGCACTTTATTGACTGCGCTTTACGCCTTTACGCTGGACGTTAAAATTTATTTTGTTTGTTCTTTTTGTTACTTGATGAAGTCATTTTAATTATACCTACTACAAATTATAGTCTTTTTTACGTTAAAAATGAGAAATCACTGAAATTACAGCTTATCCTTGTTTGGATATGGCATATGTTGTACTGCATTTTTAATGGAATCACACAAATCTTTAAATTAGTTGCGAAACTTTTCTCATCGACCAAAAGCGCTGTCATTGCACTAATTTGTAGTTTGATATTTGATCAAAAGCCAAGAAAGAAAAAAAAAAAGATAGAAGACACAGCGCAATGAATTAAATGAATGGCAATGCCTTCACTCCTTTGCTTCTATTATTTTTCTTTCTCGCAGTTTGTTGCATATGTCGCCGGCAATTTTGGGTTCTCGTAAATTGTTTTTATTTAACTTAACATTACATTATTGTCTTTGGGTCGGGTCGGTTGGATCGTTCGTTCTATAACTACAGACGAGTCTAATTGAGGCGTTGCTGCCCTCCCCAATCTCAATTGAAAAAAAAGTAGACAAAACAACTTCAATTTCATATTTGAAATCAATTTGTGCTTAATTTTGTGTAAAACTGATTTACCATTGCAATCCAGTGTACAGATGGACGGACGGACAGACGGACATATTGCCTTCATTGAGTTGATGAGCAGCTGCCAACATTACGTATACGTAATTTTATATTTTATTTGGCAACGAGTTTTCAATTGAAATTGCTATTGAAATTGTTGTTTGTTTTGTTTGTATTTGTTTTCTTGTTGTTAGAGTTTTGTTGCTGTTGTTGTTGTTTTATTTTAGAAAGTAGAAATCACTAATAAAATTTAAAGCAAATAACAACTTATATAGAGAAATACGAGTTGGGTTTGATAAGTCATAAGAAAATATACATTTGTGTAGCTTGAAAAAAAAATCGTTTAAGGCTTTTTTATGCTGCTTACTTCTATGTAACCATGTGCGATAATTTGAAGACATCAATTTTAACCGATTCTCTAAGAAATCGATTTTCGATTAATCGATGTTAATCGATTTTTTGACAGTTTCCAAAATGCATTAAAAAATACACAAAATATTAATAAGTTGCAAAATGAAGAGCAAAACAAGAAAAAAACGTTAAATTCGGTAGCACCGAAGCTCAAATACCCGCCACACGAAAATTTAATCATTTTCTGTGAAAAAATAAAAAAAATGGAAGGTGCGTTTGTATAGGGTCAATATGTTATAGTGGCTCGATCCTTGTCATATCGGTAGCATATTCATTGGATAACAGTGGGAAGTGATTTACATAGATTGGATGAATATATTCATAAATAAGAACTATTTTCATACAAAATCTGAAAAATGGGCGCTTGGCTTTGTATGGGGGCCATTTTAAAAAAATGGGCGTGGCACCTTTCTTTTGAAATTGGATGTCATTAGAAGTGCTTTTATCCATATTTGTGTAAATACATTCATAAATAATAACTATTTTTATGAAAAAATCGAAAAAATTGTAGTTTGTATTTGGGGGCTATATCTAATGGGTGTGACACCTTGGTTCTGACAAACAAACTCCCAGGAGCCAGCCTGGAGCAGCCAAAAGGTTAAGTTTAAAAATTATCAGGTCTATATCTTCGAAACTTTCCGAGAAAATCGCATTGCAACAGACAGAGGAAAGGGGGTTAAAGCAATCGATTCGTCTCGTCGAGCTGATCAATAATATATATACTTTATGGGGTCTCCGATGCCTTCTTTAATGCGTTACAAACTTTCCGACAAACTGAATATAAAAAACATAATCATGTCACTGTAAAATCGTTGAATCAAACGAGTCATCTTATTAAAAAATCGATAAAATCGATTAAATCGATAAAACCTACTTATGATAGCGCGCGTCTAGTAGATAAATAAGGTCAAATGTCGAAAAATCGATTTTTTTACGAAATTTTTGCAAATATCTCGTTCCCGGTAACATTTACGCTATTTGTATTTATTATAAATATTGTAGGGGATAAAATTTACTATAACTTTCGTCTCAAAATTTGTTTATATCTCAGACCGTTCTTGAGATAGAGGGCAAAGTTCAACCAATAGTCTCGTGATTATCTTGACGATGATTCTGGCGAGACGGTGTTGCTTTGTTTGAGAAATTAGTGTAGCAAATAGAATGGTATTTTGCAATTACATAAATCATACTTTAATAGTATCCGACTTTTTCACTAACTCTCCAAAAGTATCACCACGTTCTTCTGCTCTTTTCATAATGTTGTTACATATAAAACACATATCAGCCATAGTTCTAGTAGTTACTTTAAGTCCCGTTAATTAGACCGATGTCTGTAACCGACAGACTGATAACATTAATCGATGATCGGTCTATTGACGACAGAAACCAACAGCGCACTATAAGGCACTACCATACATAGTGAATGACTGCGCGTTCTCCGCCCCTCTAACTCGAAAACGGTTTGAGAAAATATATAAAAAATGTTTTGAAACAAAAGTTGTAGGAAATTTTTTCCGCTACAATATTAATAATAAATACAAATAGCGCAAATGATACAGGGAACGACCTAATTACCCAAGACACGTATACGCTTCGTCGTAAGTAGGTTTTAAAACAGGTTTAAGGACGCTAAAATAAAGTCTTCCAGCCGGTTATCTTAAATTCTGAGGTGAAATACCTAATTTGGCTAGACTAACAGCTTTGAACAATTCTCTAATAATTCGATTATCCGGTTAATCGTTTATTTTCGCTTAATCGATTTTTTGACAGTTTCAAAGAGCATAAAATATACTCAAAATAAAAATATTTTTCAAAATGAAGAAAACACTTTTCATCTCTTTGTAGATTCAATGAATCAATCGAGTCATCATATTAAAAAATCAATTAGTCAATCGATTTAATTTAAAAAAAAAAGAACGTTAAAGTCGATTATGCTCGACTGCAAGATACTCTATACCCAAACTTTTTGTACCTTATGTTAAGTTCCATCATTGTAAAAACCTTTTTGTATTAGATTTTCAAACAAAAACTTGAAAAATGGGATAAAATTGTATGGGGGCTTTACTTAAACTTTGTTTTGTCTAACCCATACTGGAATATTTTTATTGGGACTATCCTAGGCATAATTTAATAATAGAAATTTTTGAAAGTTCCGCTAATAAGCCGAATGGTAAAACTATTTGAATCTATTTGTTTTGGCTTTCACTACGGATGTTTCCACCGCACTGGAACAGCTATCCCCACATCGCTCTCCAAATCGAGACGCATCAGACACGCATCAATTAAACTATGAAGGTGTTACCCGCTCGATCGATGTTTCCAGATGGCAGTAAATGGAGTCTACACGTCAGTGATGCCAATGTGTATTGGTGTCCCTCTAGGTACTGTAATTAGCCCAGCTCTCCACTTCCTGTACTCTGTAGACATGCCAAAGCCGATGAGCAATCGTATATTGCTGGCTATGTAAGCTGCTTATACTTCAATTCCAATGTCGAATTCCAAATGCCCTGAAGAATCTTCAGAACTCCTTCAAGAGTTCTAAGATCGTTTTTTTAATTGTACCAATCGATGGAAGATTAAAATCAATAGCTCAAAATCTGCGCCATGTTCTTTTATGTTAAAAATATGTTTTTACCCCGCTGTCTCTCCATATCAAGCATTCACTTTCTTGCTCTAAAAATCATGTGTGTGACGAAGCCCTAAGCGCTGGATTCTGGCTCTTCGAAGCAGCTGTTCGGTTAGAGCTGGAAAACAATCGATCGCACTATCGATAGTATCGATGTTTCTAAACTTTTTGCTACAATCGATTATTATCATCGATTTCTAACAAAACTAGGAAAAAAGTATTGTATTCCACCACTAAATAATAGTTTGTTACTAATATTTTTTTATAAAAATGCTTGTTTTCAATCTGTGGTGTCGTGGAGCTTTGTAGTACACTTATGGACATACTACATCGTCAAACGAGCTGAAGAAAAATTAATGGCACTATTTTTTAAACAATCGAAGATATCGATGTTTTCTATTTAAACTATCGTAAACATCAATGGTCACGAATATCGATTATTTTCCAGCTCTAAGCTCGACACTCTCCGCTTCGCCGTTGTCCTCTAAGCTTCTGCAGATGAGACAAGTGAAGATAGCTCGAGTTTTCCAACGAGTATACCCATGAGACGCTGACCTGTTATTAAGGCCACTAGAGCCTTACAGTAATAGAGCCTTTTAGTACGTTCTTGGTTCGCATCCATTCAAAATCAGTTCAGGTGTTCTTAGAGATGCCACAAGAATATGCTTGCCGCTTCAATGATTCTTGACTCTTTGTCTTTTTGTAGTGCTTTTCATCTGATTCACAAGTACTTAAGATCTCAGAACCTCAGAAACTTCGAATAAACTATAGCCTACTTTTAGGCATCACGAGTATTTTACAAACTTGCCACAAACATATTAAAGCAACAACAATAACAACAAAACTAGTAGTAAAATTACAATTCAATACAACAATGCTAATAAAAAATTGTCACAAAAATGCTTACACAAAAAAAAAAAAATAAAACAAGAAAAAAAAAAGGATTTTGCTATGAAACGTAAAATATTCCTGTATGCAATTCCCAAGCACAAACACACACACATACACATATACAGAGAAAAAGAGATACAAACACATATACACATACACACAGAGAAAGATACTCAACACATAAAGTCAAACTACGGCAATGCGGATGTTCAGGACATTCAACTGCACTTTGACCCATATTCCGGCACAAGCCACAGAGAAGCGAAGGAGCATCAAAAGAAAGGGACGCCTCATGGTGTCATAGTTAGTGTATCGGTGTCGGGTTAGGGGCAAATACACTACACTACACTACACTGCGCTCTACAAAGATTTACAAATGCAATGCATACATATATGGATAGGCCTAGTAAAAATGCAAAAGGCAGCCAGCCTTGTTTCATTTCTGTATATTTCAGTTTTAGTTTGAATTTGGTTTGGTTTCATTTGGTTTCGTTACGTTACGTTACGTTACGTTTCGTTTGGTATGGTTTGGTTTGATTCGTGTTAAGCATTGTGGCCAAGTGGTGAAGTGTTGTGCTAAAGATATACACATACTCTAGCAGGGACGACAACTCTCATTGCTGTTGTAAATCGTTGCGGGTTTGCTTGGTTTGAGTTATGTTTGGCATTAAAGCTGCTCGTATAAGCGTTGGACAGCCAGCCAGCCTGGTTTACAAAATGAACAGATAGTATGAAGTATGCACATATATGGAACTAGGTAGCTACATACATGCAAAATGGCTCATCGCACGGCTTTGCATCTGTCCACAGAAGAACACTGGTGAAGCGTGTGATAAGGCATACAGCCAGCCGCCAGTTGCGCCGACGTATGGCAACGAAAGCTATGAAATAAAACAAAAAAAAAAAAAAAATTTTTTGTCTCATGCAGCTACATACTAGCCTAGTAGTTGGTATACGTCTATGTAGTGCGATTTTCGGAAGATTTGTTTGCATTTATTTGAGTTTCTGAACGTGTGCAATGTACACTGTGGAAGAAAATTGATTGAATATAAACTCATCTCGTGCTACTTAGATTCT
Source organism: Leucophenga varia (assembly GCA_018903435.1). NCBI lineage: Eukaryota > Metazoa > Arthropoda > Insecta > Diptera > Drosophilidae > Leucophenga > Leucophenga varia. The sequence continues at coordinate 14,017 of JAEIFJ010000781.1, forward strand.
ACAGAATTCATAAAATTTTTTTCATAAATCGTAATACCGAAAAAAAATATAAAGATCTGGCATTGCAGAAAACGGCGCGTTACTTCTGACATTGATTTGTAGTCGCAAGACCAAATTTCAGTTAAAATTTCATCATCAATGCTCGTAAATACAAATTATATCAAATATTTGTATTCAGACTAGCTCTGCATCTATGAGTATTCTAATAGGGATAGGGTCTCACGGATAGGGTCTGTCTATTTTGGCGCATGAGCTGGACTGTTCGTTTGGTGCTATACTCTGGCCACGTAAGTCTCGAAATATTACATTTTGGGTTTGTGGTCCATCTAATCTCTGCTATTCTTATTATTTCTTCTTTCACTCGCAGTTTCAGAGAGGCCATGGGAATTCCAGTCGAACTCCTTCCAGGAGGAATAACGGAATTTGGGCCCTCTCTGGCCAGTCTATCTGCTTCGCAATTACCAAATATTTCTTGATGACCCGGAACCCATGTGAGGCAAATGACCCATTGCTCCGCCATCTCGATGAGAGATTTGCGGCACTAGAAGATAGTGCTTTTAAGGCAGCCTGACTATCCGAAAAGATGTGTACTTTTTTGTCTACGAATTGAGTGGTGTCCCAGAAAATGCATAGCTTCGTGTATGGCAATCATTTCATCTTGAAAAACGCTGCGGTGATCTGGAAGTCTGAAGGATTCTCTGATCTCCAGGTCCGGGGAAAAGATACCTCCTCATACCCTTCCCTCGGTTTTGGATCCGTCTGTATAAATATTAATGGCGTTGGTTTCAAAATGGGGTAGGTCTTCCCATTGAGCTCTTGTTTTGATCGAGATTTTGTACTTCTTACCAAAAGTTGGGTATGACGTACAGAAATCGGTGACTGGTGGCAAGGACACTAGAAGGTTGAGTATTTTCGAGTGTCTGTAGTTGCAATTGAGCCAGCCTGCTGTCTCTCTGATTCTCATTGCTGTATTCGTTGCCAGTTCTTTGGCTATGAGATCTAGAGGTAATACGTATAGGAGAGTATTTAGTGCATCAGTTGGTGTGGTGCTTAGAGCACCGCTAATGCATATCTCCGCACTCCTTTGAACCTTCTGTAAACGGTTGCGGATGGTCACTTTATCGAGGGCTGGCCACCAGACGCAGACTCCATACAGAAGTATTGGTCTCACCACTGCCGTGTACAGTCAGTGTACAATGCAAGGTGAGCACCCCACCTTCTGCTAATGGCTTTTTAAACGTGAAGAGCGCCACGTTGGTTTTCTTGATACGTTCTTCAATATTATCGTTCCAGTTTAGTTTTTTATCTAGGATAACACCCAGATATTTGGCACTATCACTGAAGGTTAGGGAGATATAGAAAGGTCTATATATTATTGATCAACTCGATGAGACGAACTAGCCATATCTGTCCATCCATTTATCTGTTTACTTCTATGCAATTCATTCAGTTAGTTTTCAAGATACTGATTTGAAATTTGAAACTTAAAGTTTTCTCGGCAACGACTAATTTTATTTGAAAAATGAAACTGCCACGCCCACTTTTAGGTATAACCCCAAAAATTTTTTCTTTTTTTGAATTAATTATCGTATGGAAAAAAGTTCTGCTTATGAATCACACCAAATAAAGTAAAACCACTTCTAGTTTTATCCAATGTTAAAACTAAGATACCACGCCCACTGCATTAAAAAAATTGTAGTTATTTATGAAATTACTTACACCACATTAGGTACAAACACTCCTAATGTTATCTATACATACACTACTGATATTATAAGAATCGGACACATAAAACATATAGCACAACACACAAGCTCATCTCCCATTTTGTAATTTTGTTTTTGTTTGTATTGTCCTTATTTTAAAATATGACCCAATGATTATATTCAAACTTTGATAGTATCATTCCATAGACTAATTCCTTCTCTAAATCTAAGCCACTAACGATCAAAAATAAACTATTCATTGATTGGTGTGACGAGTTTTTGAGTTTTTGGTTTCATCGGAGTTAACTTTTTTTTTTGTTATTTATTTGTTTTGTTTATTAATTTTTTTATTCGATCACATATTCTATTTTAAACAAATATCAATTGTTCCCATCCCTAAATAAATCAAAACCACATTTAAAAGTTTGTAGAAAAGCAAACAATTGTGTTCAGAATGTTCTTGGTCTCCTCTTCATCTACGAGTATTTCAGTAATATAGATCATTTCGTCTCAGAGCGCACCATCAATATGAATTGATCCAATAATCCTAAGTCTGGAAAATTTTTAAAAAGGTTGTTTTTTTTTAATTTTTTTTTTTTTTTGAATAGTATCTAATATTTATATACAATTTTTTTATAGGAAAATTATAAGATTCAAAATATGTCGACTATTATCATTTTTTTTTTTTTTTTTTTTTAACAAATATCGAAAATTTTCCATTTCAATAAAAAACGTTTTTATATAAATTGCTGTCAAATTACCCGATCTTGCAAGGGTGCCGCAAATAGTTCTTTTCAAATATTTTTGTGACACCAAACAGTTTTTCCAGCGTCTTGGTCTTGGTATTTTTGAAACTGGTATTTTATTTTGATATCTGTGATTATCTATATATATAAAATAAGTCCCAAGTTTTGTTGGTGATCGATGGACGCGAAAACTACTGGATTTTCACGAAATTTTGCATGTGTGTTCTCGTCTTAACACAAGGATGGTTTTAGGGCAAAAAAAAAAAAATTGTAAAATGTAATTTTGACCCTGGGCCTAATAGGGGCCTTGAAACCGGAAAAGCCATATCTTTGGAGTGAACAGACAGTAGAGTAGAGACTTGAAACAGGGCTCATTTGAAAGATGGTTAAAAAACATTTTTAGCGTTCAAGGTGTTCAAAGGGATTTCCGGAATTTGGACCTGGGACCCATATGTGGACCCAATATAGATTTTTTACCCAATTTTTTATATTTTTATTACAGGTGAGCACTTAGACGGGATTTTAGAAAATTTTGACCCGGGGCCTAATGGGGCCTTGAAACCGGAAAAGCCATATCTTTGAAATGAATAGACGTAGAGACTTGAAACAGGGCTGATTTGAAGATGGTTAAAAAACAGTTTAGCGTTCAAGGTGTTCAAGGGATTTCCGGAATTTGGACCTGGGACCCATATGTAAACCCAATATAGATTTTTTTAACCAATTTTTTATATTTTTATTACAGGTGAGCACTTAGACGGGATTTTAGAAAATTTTGACCCGGGGCCTAATGGGGCCTTGAAACCGGGAAAAGCCATATCTTTGAAATGAATAGACGTAGAGACTTGAAACAGGGCTCATTTGAAAGATGGTTAAAAAAACATTTTTAGCGTTCAAGGTGTTCAAGGGATTTCGGAATTTGGACCTGGGACCCATATGTGGACCCAATATAGATTTTTACCCAATTTTTTATATTTTTATTACAGGTGAGCACTTAGACGGGATTTTAGAAAATTTTGACCCGGGGCCTAATGGGGTCTTGAAACCGGAAAAGCCATATCTTTGAAATAAATAGACGTAGAGACTTGAAACTGGGCGTATTTCATTGATGGTTAGTCGTGTTTATGGGATTTCCAAAATTTGAACCCACATTTTTTTAACAATTTATATTTAGCCACCAAAGAGAAGCAAAAAAAACGCGAGCAAAGCCGCAGGTACCTGCTAGTTTGCTTTTAAAAATACAATAATATTTTTCAGTGTATACTGAATTGTTTACTTTAAATTGCCTATCTTCACTAAGAACCATCCCCTACACCTAACTGAGCAGCAACAGTGTCTACAGGCACTTTAAAAGTATATATATAACTATTCATATATAGACAACAAAAAAATCCAAAAAAAAAAGAAGAAGAAAAAAATTACAAATGCCAACCGAAAAAGGTTTGCGGCGACTTTGGTCCAGAAATGTGCAACAGCAGCAAGTTGCAAGTGTTCTACAATTGAACTGAATTTCCGGACAAACTGGCCTACTGCAAATAATAAAACAAACTCAAAAGTGCACAACACAACACAACGAAAACACCAAAACACAAACAGCTTAATATGCATCTTAATAGCTTTAAAATGGTGCAACCAGGGAAGCACGACATGTGGTGCCCAAGGTAAAAATATCAGTATATGGTCAAAATTTTTTTGTGACATTTTAATAAGAACAAGTAAAGTAGTAAATATT